>CAUYRH010009139.1:0-39675 GCA_963574655.1 Perodicticus potto
CGGGTGCCTGTAGTCCCAGCTACTTGGGAGGTGGAGGCAGGAGACTCGCTTGAGCCCAGGAATTGGAGGTTGCTGTGAGCTGTGATGCCACAGCACTCTATCCAGGGTGACAGCTTGAGGCTCTGTCTCAAAAAAAAAAAAGAGATGAGTCATGTCTACAGAAATTTATATCAGATTAGATAACAATAAAACTGTAACAGTGTTGAAGTGACAAGAGATTACAAAAGAAAAATCAGAATTATATTTCCAATTTGCAGCAATTCTAAGAAATAATGCCCAGTTCTTTACTGGGACATTGGCATGGAGAAATTCAAGGAATGGTGGAGTGAGAGCATTGATTGCCTTCACGTAGGATGTGCTCATCCAGAACATGACAATCTTAAAAGAATCACTTACAAACTCTCAAATAGGAATTTAAATCTTGTAGCTATGTTATCTAATTTAACTGAGATTTAGTTTCCTATCACTTAAATTAATATGATGATCACTTTATAATTTCTATAGGGATTAACTGAATCTATCTAAACACAATGTATCGTGGGTACATTTCAGTTTATGATTAAATGTTTTAAAATGCTGGC
The DNA here is from genome assembly GCA_963574655.1 of Perodicticus potto. Classification (NCBI taxonomy): domain Eukaryota; kingdom Metazoa; phylum Chordata; class Mammalia; order Primates; family Lorisidae; genus Perodicticus; species Perodicticus potto. The sequence continues at coordinate 582 of CAUYRH010009139.1, forward strand.
TCATAGAAGACAAAGGCAGGTAGCTGTTTAATAGATATGGAAGAATATGTGAAAATACTCTTTTAGAGGGTGGTGCCTGTGGCTCAGTGGGTGGAGCACCGGCCACATGTACCCCAGTTCGAGCCCAGTCCCAGACAAACTGCAACAGCAACAAAAATAAAAAATGGCGAGGCATTGTGGTGGGTGCCTATGGTCCCAGCTACTCAGGAAGCTTCAGCAAGAGAACCACCTAAGCCCAGGAGTTGAAGATTGCTGTGAGCTATGATGCGACAGCACTCTACCAAGGGTGATTAAGTGAGACTCTGTCTCTAAGAAAAGAAAAAAATACTCTTTTAGAAGCAGGTAATAATAGAAATTTTAAGAACGTCAAAATAGTAGTAAGAGTAAATATGATTTCCACATTCAGAGACTAGATTTTTAGTGGTGCCCTTTATACTGGTATAACATATTAATTTATTGGTTTTATTCTTTTATTTATTTCTTCATTAAGAAATGTTAATTAAGAGTGCACAAAATTCCCAGCACTATCCTAAAACTTCTTGGAAACATCTATAAAGACGTTCAGTCACATAAGCCACAGAGGGAAGTTGGAGAAAATAAGAAAAACAGATAGATAAAAACATAGCCTTGGAGAAAACTGACATTTAAAACTTAGCAAATGATGAAGTTCTTCAGATTTAGGCAAAGAATTAATTGCTAATAGAATGAAAAATATTTGTCCATTTATTGAGCAAGCATATTTTAACATTTCAGCAGCGAAGAAATGCACAAAGTGCTTCAAGTACAAAATTAAATAGTGTAAATGAAGATGGCAGGCATTTGATGCATCTTTGTGTTGCCCAGGGTCAAAAGTCCTAAGCCTTACCTCTACTGACTCATGTTATCCAGCAGAAAGCCCTATGGTGTGTATGAAATAAAGTACTTACGTCCTTACCATAGGATTATTTCATATCAGGGTCAAAGCCGGACTTCTCCTTAAGAAAACTGTTTGTCATATATTCAGGTAACAAATTAGTTCAAAAGTGCAAAGCCCTGTTTGTTACTTATCTCTAAAAATTTCCAAGTGGTTCAATTCTTCTACTAGTACTTAATTTAGCAACTATCACAAAACATTATTGGAACAACTTCTTCCATGGACATGCTTTTCCCCTGTCTTCTCCTGGTTGGTTATTTTTTGCTGCTGGATATTATGAACTTAAAGACAGGAAAATTTGGGGTGGCACCTGTGGCTCAAAGGAGTAGGGCGCTGGCCCCATATACCAGAGGTGGCAGGTTCAAACCCAGCCCCGGCCAAAAACTGCAAAAAAAAAAAAAAGACAGGAAAATTAAAGAATTAGAAAATGTGTGATGCTTTTTCAAAAAAAATTCTAAACTGTAGGACTTTGTTTTGTCATAATTAATTGATAAATTGTCCTTGTTCTTCTTTAATATTAACAGACATAAAATTATTTTGGCATCCCCTGACAACTTATGGAATCTGATATACAATTTAAAAAAATTAAAATTATATCTTTCACAGAACAAAATAAATATTAAACTTAGTTTTTTGATAATTTAAGAAAAGCACTCTCTCTGGAGAAGCATTGACAAATTGCTGAGCTGTATATTTGTGGCTCTGTCTCTTTAATATTTAAAGTGACCTTTCTTCGTAAAGCCATTCATTAAAACTATATTACCTTCTATATGTTTTTTAAGATTGACTCTTCCTTCTCCAAATGTAGTCTAGGAGAAGTCAGAATTATCATCTTTTAGTGTTCTCAAACAACCTTCTGAGGCCTTATACCTAGAGTTTTTCTAACTTACAATCTATTTGTCCCACTGCCATTAAAAGTATTTTGTGAAAACATAAGTTTTATGAAGGTTCTTTCTAAAAACATCGGGATGGTGCCCATTTGCAACAGGGGAGGAAAAAAAAGAACAAATTTGCATTATTACTTGCATTAATTGATTAAGTAGCTTATGTATTTATTTCGTAGCTGATTCTAGGCACAAGCCTGGAAAGATGGGAAGGCAGGAGACAGAGCTTAGCTGTGAGGATGTGAAAATATACATACAAGTAAAACTTCAGAGTATTAGGGGTATTGTAAGACTTTTCTTCTTACCTCAGAGCAGTCATAGTAGGCACAGAAAAAAAAGGTAAGAGACTCAGAGAAGTGACATGTACATGGGAAACAATAAAATACTGATAAGACAACAGTTGTGATTGAGAGAGGAATGAACTGACCCAAAGGCCAGCTCACATCATCAAGGCTGAAAACAGAACAGCAAAAGTGAAAGCTTCCAGGGAAAGCAAGGCCATTGCCTTGAGAGAACAAATTGAAAGACCGTAAGAACATGGGAGTCATCTTAAGACCTTGCCAAAATTAGACAGGCATTGGCAGATGGGGCAGGCTAGGGAAGGGGAAGCTGGTACAGATTTGGGTCACAGGTAGTCTGTGCTTTGCCTTTAACTGTTATGTGTATCTCCTTAACTACATTCTTCCAACCTGCTGAGGCTGCAGCTATTTAGAGTTTGCAAAGGGGAGTGGATATAAATATCCATTACTGTGCATCTGTATCCTAAGAAAGAGCCAGTGCAAGAGTGACAGAGAGTTAGACTTCATATTGCTAGGGATGATACTTTACTGTGATCACAACAGATGTCCAGTAAATGTATCTTAATTATTTAGCAGCAAATCAATGTGGTAACACTAGAAATCCTAATAAAAAGTTCCAAAGTAAAAAAGAAAAAAATTAAATGCTAGCTTTTACCAAAATGAGTATTTAATGTAATATCACTTTAGTTTAAACTTGGCAATTTCACCTCAATTCTTTCAACTTTCCTTATGTGTCTCCCACTATGAATGAGTAACTAAATTTAAACATCTTCCACATGCAGATGCAATTCTCCATTTGACTGCAGTCAGCATGAAAGCTTAATCAACATAGTATAATTTGTTTTAAAAGAGTCTTCTCCTTAAGTCCCCTCTCACCTCTCTTTTAGCCTGCTCCCTCTTGTTCTCCAGCCAAACGAACTTTGTCCTATGTGCAGACAGAGGGTTTGGTTCCTATGCAGAAACCAGAGGTGTAGATGCAATACTTAATTCTGAAAAAAAACTTTTTTTGTTTATGTATTTGTTGACCATTTGTCTATCTTCACTTAAAAATTTTCCATTTGTGTCTTTTGCCCACTTTTTAATAGGGTTGTTTGTTTTTTACTTGCTGATTTGATTTCTTTTTGGATTCTGAATATTAGCCCTTTTTTTCCTCTTCAGATTAATAGGAGGGTAGAAACAATTAGTTTACAATGCATGCATTTGTTAGCTGAGGTCCTGCTGTAGTTGTGCCCCTTACTCATGAGGTTTGACATAGAGCCTTACATTTAGCCCATTAGACGAGAGTACACCAATTCTCTCCCTCCTCCCAACTCCTCCCTCCCTAACCCCCCCCCCCACCAACTTGATTCAAAATCAGTGTTTCTCTTCTGTGGGCATCTATTTTTTCACCTACTAGCTTCATATTCATATTGAATACATTAAATACTTGCTTTTCCTTTCTTGTGCTACTTTACTAAAGAGAATGCTCTCCAACTCTATCCAGGTTAATACAAAAGATGTAAAGTGCCCGTATTTTTATGGCTGAATAGTATTCCAGGGTACACATATACCACAGTTTATGCCTTTTATTGAATGTGTAGTGTGAGAATATTTTCTCCCACTCTGTCAATTGTCTATTAACCCTACTGATGAACTCTGTTGTTGTGCAGAAGCTTTGTAATTTAATTAGGGCTTATTTATTTTTGTTGTTGCTGTATTGCATTTATGGACTTGGTCATAAATGCTTAGTCTAGGCTAATGTCCAGAAGAGTTTTATTCTAGAAATGTTCTGGTTTTATGCCTTACATTTATATTTTCTACTCACTTTGAATTAATTTTTGTATGTGAGAAGTGACAGGGATCTCGTTTCATTCTTCTGCATGTGGTTATTCAGTTTCCCCAGCATCGTTTATTAGATAGGTTATCCTTTCCCAGCGTATGTTGTTATCTACACTGTTAAAGGTCGGGTAGTTTTAGGAGATGATTTTTATTTCTGGGTTCCCCACTCCATTTTATTGGTCCATTTGTCTAATTTTGTACCAGTATCATGTTGCTTTAGTTAGTACAATCTCGTAGTGTAATGTGAAGTCAGGTAATATAATATCTCTAGGATTTATTTTTCTTAAGATAGCTTTGGCTAGCCAATCTCTTTTTTGGTTCCAAATGAAGTACAGTATTTTTTTTTTTTTTTTTTTTGTAGATCTGTAAAATATGATGTTGGTATTTTGAAGGGAATTGCTTTGAATCTATAAATACTTTGTACACAATAGACACATAACTAATATTGTATCTACCAATCAATGAGCACGGTATGTTTTTCATTTGTTTGTGTCATCTGTGATTTCTTTCATCAGCTTTTTGGGGAAATCTTTCACCTCCTTTATTAAGCATATTTTCAGTTTTTTGTTGTTGTTGTTTTGTTTTCTTAGACAGAGTCTCTTTTTGTCACCCTGGGTAGATTGCTGTGGTATCAGAGCTCACAGCAACCTCAGACTCCTGGGTTTAAGCAATCCCCTTGCTTCAGCTTCCTGAATAGCTGGAACTATAGGCCTGCACCACAACACCTGGCTAATTTTTCTGTTTTTAGTAGAGACGGGGGTCTCACTCTTGCTTAGGCTGATCTGCAACTCTTGAACTCAAGCAATCCACCAACGCTGGCCTCCCAGAGTGCTAGGTTTATAGGCATGAACCACCATATCCACCATATTCTGAGGTGCTTTATTTTATGTGAAGCTATTGTAAAAGGTATTGTCCTTGATTTGACTCTCAGCTTGACTATTATTAGTATGTATGAATGCTATTAATTTGTGTATATTGATTTTATAACCTGAGACTTTGCTGAATTCATTTATCAATTCCAGGAGTTTCTTGGTGAATGAAGCTTTTAGGGGTTTCTAGATACAAGATCATATCATCAGTGAACACAGAGTTTTTCATCTCCATTTTTCTGATTTTTCTGATACCCTTTGTCTCTTCCTCTTGCTTGATTGCTACGGCAAGGATTTGGAATAGAAGTTGATTAAATTCCATTGTTATGGAAGGATGTTTAATAAAAGTGATGGTAAAGGGCACATCTGTCTTATTCCAGTACTTAGAGGGAATGCTTTCACTTTTTCCCAGTCTGTAGGAAGTTGGCTGTTAGTTTGTCATACATGGCTTTCATAATTTTGAGAAATGTTCCTTCCATGCCTAGTTTGTTGAGATTTTTATCATGAAAGAGTGATGGATTTTATTGAATGCTTTTTCTTCATGCATTGAGATGATCATATGATCTTTGTTTTTGCTTCTCTTTATGTGCTGAATCACATTTATTGATTTGCATATGCTAAATCATCCTTGCATCCCTGGGATGAAATCTACTTAATCATGGTGCATTATCTTCTTGATGTACTGTTGAATTACATCTGCTCATATTCTGTTAAGAATTTTTGTATCTATGTTCATAAGAGATTTTGGACTGTCATTATCATTGCATGTCATTTCTGTACTTTGATAATAAGATGATACTGGTTTTACAGATTGAATTGGGGAGTGATGCTATGGAACAATTTCGGTATCATAGTGCCAGTTCTTTGTATTAATATTTCTGGTACAGTTCAGCAGTGGATGTGTCTGGTCTCTAGGCTTTCATCATTGGGAAATATTTTATTACCATTTCACTCTCCCTACTAGTTTTTGGTCTATTCAAGATTTCTTCCTGTCTGAGGCTTGGGAAGTTGTCTGTTGCTAGGAATTTATCCATTTCCTCTATGTTTTCTAGATTGTACACATAAACATTTTCCTAGTAATCATGCTAATTATTTTGTATTTATGTGATATTACTTATAATGTCTCCTTTTTAATTTCTGATTTGCTTACTTGAATCCATTCTTTACTATTTCTGGTTAATCTGGCTAGCATTCTATCAATTTTGTTTATCTTTTCAAAGAACCCACATTTTTATCAAGGAACTGCATTTTACATTTATCATTAACTGGGCACAGTGATCCAAGCCTGTAAACCCCAGAACTCTAAGAAACATAGGCTGGACGATAACTTGAGCTCAGGAGATCAAGACCAGCCTGAAGCAAGAGCAAGATCCCATCTCTACTAAAAACAGAAAAGATAGCCATGTGTTACAGTGAGTGCCTTATAGTCCCAGCAACTTGGGAGAATGAGGCAGGAGAATTGCTTGAACGCCCTTAGGGCTACTATGATCTAGGCTGAGGCCATGGCACCATAGCTTGGGGCAATAGAGTGAGACCATCTCAAAAATAAATAAATAAATAAATAATTGTACAATGAGATACTCCCTTACCCCTCTGAGAATGGCCCTCAAAAAAGCAACAGATAATGACATGTATGCAAAAAGAAAGGAACACTTATACAGTGTTATTAGAACTGCAAATCAGTACAACCTCTATGGAAGAGTATGGGGATTCTTTAAGGAAATAAATCTACACTTACCACTACTGGATATCTTCTCAAAGGAAAAAAAGTAATTTTATCAAAAGATATCCATGTTTTAATGTGCATTGCAGCACAATTCACAATCGCAAAGATGTGAAATCAACCTAAGTGTCCCTCAATTCATGAGTAGATTAAAAAAATGTGTCATATTTATACTGTGGAGTGCTACTCGTGTATAAAACAGAATGAAGTAATGTCTTTTACAGTCAGTTGGATAGAACTGGAAAACATTTTCCTAAGTGAAGTATCTCAAGAATAAGAAAACAAATACCACATGTACTTTCTAATAATTGAAAGTTCAGTGATGGCATCCCTGGACATAAAGTGATGTAAAGGACATTGGAAACCAAGAGAGAGGGAGGGTATGAAGGGGTTAGGGATAACTACTTTCTTATTAGATACAATGAACACACTAAAAGCTTTGACTTAAAAAGTACATCAGCTATCTATGTAGCAAAAACATCCTTGCCCCTTTAATGCTTTGAAATTTTAAAAAATGTGGAAAAATGCTTTAACTCTAGAGCAATATTCCTTATACATACAAAGCAGTAGTTTTGGAGCATTGTATGCATAGAAATTTTTGTGCAGTATACTTCAAGGGAATAAAACGAATATATACAAACACACATACATGTACTCTATACTGGAGTAAATTATGAGCTAAATGGGAGGGCAAAAAATGCATATAAAATGTAAAAATTAAGAAAGGCAAGAAAGGAAATACTAAATTGTAATATGATGCAAATTTGTGTCACAAAATAAGTGTTCAAATTTTGAGGAAAAAGAACTGAAATGACTCAAGATTTAATTTTCTGAATAAAACATATTTCAATAACAATTTTGTATCAAAATTAGGTGTAAATAGACAAATTACAAAGAAATAGCAATCCAAATACCCATCAATTTATGTTTACAAATAATGAAAGAGAGCAGACAACAAAAAATCCTTGTTATGGTGAAAATATGATGGAGATTTAAAACAATCATCAAAGAAACAATTATTAGAAGAATGCTTTACTTCTCCTCTATAGTAATAGCTGTAATAAGAAAATACTATGATGTCAGTCTATAAAATTTGATACCCATGTTGTGTATTACCCTAGAATGAAAGTAAATGTTAACACAATTTTCATACTATAAAAACTGAGGTTAGGGCTCAAACATTTTTTTGGAGGATGCTTACAAAGTCATGCAAATTCAACAAAGGAATAAGAGTAGGATGCAAATAACACTGGCAAGTAGCATTTCTAGGTAACAGTACTTTAGATAATTCAGAAAAACATTATTGCTGGAGCAACTAAAAAAAAATTAGATTTATAGAATCTATAATAGTTAAATAGATTAGAAATTAAATAAAGCAATTAAGACTTGCAAGGACAAATTTTCAAGGATTAGTTGATCCCTATTTTATAAAAATACTGTCATAGACTTGAAAGAGAAGAAATCCTCCCTAAATCTCTCCAAGGTTAGCATTACTTTAATATCAATATTTCACAAGAACAACATAAAAATCCTGAAATGCTAATTAATAGAAAACAAAATTTAGTAATATTAATAAAACACTAGGTAAGTAGAAATTCACTGCTACCCATAAAAGCTTTCAATAAAATACAAGAGGCATTTATAGTTTTTAAAATTACAATTCAAGGAAATGATTTTAACATGATATGTACCTATGAAAAAATAGGAAATATCAAATCATTAGTAAAGTATTAGCATTAGAGTCAGAGAAAGTAAATATTTTCAACATAAACATTATACTTGAAGTTCTAGCCAGTGACATATGAAGAGTAAAAAAAGTAAGCAATAATGCAATTGAATAGGAAGAAGCAATATTGCTCTTTTTCATAGAAGTTTGTTAACATCAAAAATCCATGAGCTTCCATATGCAAAATATATGACGAGTACAGTTGAACAAGGGTGTTGGTTACAAGATCAATATATTCAAACAAATGGAATAAAACATATTGGAAGATGGGATTTAAAGGAGGCTCTTTTTACAGTGAGAAAATATATGCAAATCAACTAATAATGCATCAAACAGAAAACATGAAAATCTCTGGAAAAAAGTGATAGCTTAATAAAATAAAATCAATGAAAATCATTGTGTTTAAGGATGGCAATAGTCAGTATTATAAAGATAACAATTTTACTTGAATCAACATACAAATTTAATTGCACTTCTAATTAATAGTCCAACAGGGGTTTGTTATTGTACTTGAGTTGATTCCAAAATTCAAGTAGAACAATCAAAGGCTAAGTCCATTAAAGAACATTTAAAAGAACATGAATGCAGTACTTTCTACCAGATTTGAAGGTTTTTGATAATGTATGCTACTTAAAACAATGAGACATTGGTTTAAGACAGACAGTGGAGCAAAATGGAAAATTCAAAAATGGAATCATGCATTTATCAGATATTAATGCATAGGCAGCTGGCTTAAAAGTATTAAGAAAAGGTTGGGTGAATTATTAAGGGCATATGGAGAATGTTCATCCATAGGGTAAAAGTGTATATTTTAAATCATGTCATAAAAATAAATATCAAATTACTTAAAGCTATAAATCAGAAACATAAAATTTTTAAAATTTTAGATGATAATGATACCAGAATTTCAGGTTCTTGGTCTTGACGATTCAAAGAAGGAATCGACGGATCACAAGAGTAGTGGTAAGTCAGGATTTATTTGCAGGAAAGAAGAATTACAAGTAGAGGAAAAACCAAACCTCCAGGCAAAAAGGACCCAGTAGGGGAATAAACTCTCCCGCTCCCTCTCTGAGGTCCAGCCGAGGTCTGCCCCTGAGCTCTTTGCTCAGGGGTTTATATAGTCCCAGGGAGTTGTTTTGCCAGAACTTCTGTGGGTCTTTGTCAGTTACAGCCAGCTGTCTAGAGTTGTTTTGCTAGAACTTCTTAGGGCGTGGGCGTTAATCAGTTACAGCCAGCTGTCTAAGGAAGACCCCGGCCCTGGGGCCCTGGAAACTGACATGATATTGACCAGTCAGATGTGCACGAGGAGGAGACAGCAAGGCTCCAGTGTTTTTCCACACAGGCTTCCGGCACTTCCGCAAGCTGGTTCCTCCATCTGCCACAACATCAGCACCAGGGCCAAGGTGGCAGTTGTAGGGCTGCCTTGTCCTGCATCAATAATATTAGAAAAGTAAGTTTATGACATCAGGTAGAGGGAAAGATTTCCCAAATAAAATACATAAAGCACAAACCATAGAGCAAAGGACTGATGTATGAGCCACATTAAAATTGCCAAGCTCTGTATAATGATATATGCAATATAGCAAACCATTGGTAGACTCCTAAAAAAATTTGAATTGTACAAAAGTCCAAAAATTACTATGCATCACCTATAAAGAAAGAAGATAAGTAAAAATACATAAAGGGTACAAAATAAGCAAGATGTAGAAATGTAAACCTTGAAGGCCATTAGCTATATAAATAAATGCTCAATGTATTTAACAGCAGAGAAATTTGAATATGATGCTGTACTAAATAAATTGGTAGAAAAAGAAAATATTCTAGCGATAGAAAGTAAAAACATTTTTTGTCTAGTAATATTGAAAAGCCTCACAAACCACCAAGCTCCACAAAAAAAGTAGAGAAGGGAAAGGAAAATTTCTATATTTGCTAACTCTGGGAAATAGGTGTACAGCTTTTCTCTATGGTTGAAACTTTTTATAATGATATCTCTGAAAAGGTCAACCTCTAAAACTCACAAGCCATCACACTGAGGAAACATAGTAATGTCTTGACTGAATGAGGGTAGCTGACATCTTCTGACTGGAGAGCAACTCCACTAGGAACTTAATCTGTGAACCCTAATTCCTCTTCGGAGAAGCACCAACATGCTCTTGAGAACCACTCAAAACAACTCCAGGCTTACTGAGAGCTCTTTTAAAAGCGTTAGGGAAGGGGATGTTATTAACATTTGCCAAAGTAACCATTTATTGTTTGATGTTTGTTCAAAGTTTTTACCAGCTGTCTGCTTATCTATTATTTACACTCCTACTAACAGTATCCTCTTGTGGTATGAAAATATCTCTATGGCTGAAGCACACAGAGTATTATAGGAATGATTACCTTGTATGTTCACTAGTGATTGATTTTAAAAATGAGGTTTGGAAAGCCCAAGATCTTTGCCAGCCTTCTCATAACTTTTATTTGTGGCAATGCATTTAACCAGAAAAAGATACATATCAGTGATAGATTTCTCACTACTACCATATGTGTCTAGAAATGTTATCAACATAATTTGTATAATAAACCGTATTACTTTTCACTCTTTAGTCTAAATATAAGGCTATTTTTAAGGTCACCAGTAATTATATGTCAAATTTATTAGGACAATTGTAGCTTATTTCTATTGATCCAAGATATCAGTTAGTTTTTTTTTTTCTGGAAATATTCTATATTTAAAACAAAATATTCTTATTATAGTATTGTTATCATTCTTACATTCCAATAAATAAATATAGGCTTTATAGTATTTCCAATTTTCCACGTGGCCTTCTCCACGATGGAAAATCAAATGCACTAAAAACTTTCTGACAAATGTTTACATTTAAATGATGATTATTGATAATGCAACTATCTTTTCTCCACTGTTTTACTATGCAGAGTACTAACAATTTTTAAATGACTATATACAGAACATCTGAGTAAAAGAACCAGTACTCTCAGAAACCAGCAGCAGAAAGAGTGAACCTGTGTCTCTTGGATTTCTTGACCCTGGCTGGCCACTTGCACCGGCCAGTCATGTGTCATTGTCCATGTTTCAGCCTGCGATATGCACAAGTTTGCTTGGTGTCCATTTGGGTCAATGGCAAATATAGACAATTACAGGTTTGGTTGCTCTGAGATCTGTGTGGAAATATAGGATGAGCTGTTCATCTGTGGGTCTCAGAGAGGTGTTTGAATACTCTTGCTACAGTGTTGTGTGTGTGTGTTTTCTCATCTTTTACGTGGCATCAATTTACAGCAATTTATTTCATTGTGCAGAAACCAATTTCATTTCCGAAGAAACTATTGACAGTAATGATTTCCTAAGAACACAAATGAACAGTTGAGAAAAACTTAGGCACTGAATTTCTGTTTTTCTAGGACGTTGAGGAATATGTATTTTGTGGAAATGTCTAACTTTTCCATGCTCCAGGAGAGTTATGGTGATGACAGTTATTACCACTTGAACTCTAGAATATGCAAATAAAAGTGAGTAATAATTTGGAGAAGCCAGCCTCCTAGAAGACCCCTCAGGATCCCTAGCTCCTGGTATTTCTACCCTAGTATAATCCTTTCGATACAAGTTTTGGTCAGTGTGAAAAATAGCAGAAATGGTAGTATGTCACATTCAACATTAGCTTGGAAAAGACTGTAATTGTCATCTTGAGCACCTTCTCTCTCTCTCTTTGTCATTCACTACTTGTTCCTATGATGTGGAAAAATACCTGCTATGAGAGACTCACATGGGAAGACAATAATATTGTCTCTGGCCAACAGAAATGAATTAAGGACTTCCTGGAAGTGAGCTTGGAAGCAAATTCTCCAGACCAAGGTGAATATTTAGACAACCATATTCTCTGCCAGCAGCTTCATTGCAACCTTGTGAGAGAGACACCTTTTACCACCCAGTTAGCTGTTTCTAGGTTCCTAACCCTCAGAATTGGAGTTGTTTTACTTAACGTTGGTGGTAATTTGTTGTGCAGCAATAACTGAGCTGTTTTGCTTAAATTTGGGTATAATTTGTTATGCAGCAATAAGTAACTGATACATTGTTTAAGGGAGGCTACACACAAACATGATATTTAACATATGCAGATACAGAAATTGCACATCATACTGTTTTGTGAAGCTTGACATTTTAATTAGGTCTAGTGACTGTCCTATTTTCTCATTTCAATGTTTTTGGTACTCATGATGCACCAGAAAATGAAGTAACATTTATTAACATGTTGAATCATTGTCAGGAGAACATTGCAAAAATTTAAATGTGCAGGTTTTGTTACCATTTGAGATGACTTAATAGAAATAATTTAATTTTAATAATTGCTTTTAAATACCCTTTATGGACTTTTCAAAAAATACGTTGTTAAAGAAAAAAATGTGTAACAGTAGTGTGTGAATGCTGTTACAATTCAGTTATAAAGTTCAAAAGTTGATAAAATTAATTGGTTTTGAGATGACAATATGCATTACTAATAAAATTTAAGATTTAGAAATCAGAAAATGTTTGTCTTGATAAAAATAAAATGTGTGAAAATTAAGAATTTTTTGCAGCATAAATGTACTTAATAATTGGATTTCATGCAGATATAAAAGATAATTGTGCCCAAAGAAACAGTGATGTTCTAAAATGTAAACTATAGTTGTTCATATTACAAAATATCACATATATACAAATTTAGGATGACTGAGCTAAAAAATATTTGTGATGATGGTGATAATAAATGGCAAAAAAATTACTTCAGACTATATATATTGGTTTTCTTATTTTTCTATTTGTCTTTAGAATGGAATTAAGAAGAATTTTTTAGTGTAACCTCTATATTTGGTCAAAACTGGAGAAAGTCTGGAGTAGAAACAACTCATTTGATAAGTTTTATCTTTTAAAAATAATTGTTGAATTAATGATCTTTTGAATAGAAGCAAAATGAGTAGCTGTAAAAAACTTAGGCTGAAATGTTTATATTATATATTTTAATAAAAATTTGAAAAATAATTGAAATGGAGAATAATACATTTTGCCCAGAGCTTACCAGATATCTTGACACTGATTAAAGAGAATATTTTCTGAATTAAAAAATATTATGGGAGACAGAAAAGAATTAGTGTACCTTTGAAGAAAATTGTTTGCAATGTATAAATATATTAATAGAATAGTATTATGTTAAAATGTATTAGTTTAAAAATACCTTTACAATGATAGAGCAGCTCAAAAACTAAGATATGGTTATGAAATTATTCAAAATACAGAAATAAGTAGAGAAGTAGAGTGCTTATTTTTAAATGATGAAACGGTCAATGAAAATTAGTTTCTGGTTTTGCTTTAAAACACATATATAGGTTATTTTTACATTTCTATTTAAGAAATTTAGATTTAAATCAACCAATTTTTATGTTTACCAATATAGCAAATAATTTTTGCCTAACAAATATTCAAAACTTATTTGAGTTTAAATATTTGTAGTTCTTCCTTATATGTCCAAACTTCCATGCCTTATATGAAAAAATAAGTCATGGTCTCAGTTATTTTAGGCATATTCTACACATCAGTATGTAGGACAATCCTGTTGATCAATGATAAATAAATACTTCCACATTGAATGATAAGTGCATGGGAGGAAGTAAAATACAGGGCATTAAAAAGATGTAAAGATATTATTTTATTTTGAAATACTGTCTATTTCTATAATATGTAATTTAAGTTCTGTAGAAGAAAATATTTGTAATGATCTAAAATAATTTGTGTATGTAAACTAGTGGAATCTTCAATTGAAATTAGTTTTGGTATAAATGTAACCACTATATTAAGCTGAAGTATAGCCTCAGTTTTTTACAATTGCATGGGTAGAGGAAAATAATTGTCTTGTATTTCACTCATTCCTTATAAGAAATCTCATTATTTCTCAAAGAAATGCACATACAATTTTGAATACAATTTTTGAAAGTACTACAGATCTATAAGGACTCAGTGATCTAAGCAATCTTAAGAAAGTGTAAAATCCTTATATAATTCAGAATAAGGGGATAAATGAAATTTAGAGGAAGAGAAAAAAAATCTTTAGAAATTTGGGACTTTTTTTGCTAGGGGATTTTTGTCTTGAAAGTAAAGCATGGATACCGTAGATAGTATGTAAAAATATGAATCTCCTCATTAACGGTGAGTTTCTTGGGTTATCTACATATAAAAAAAAAACCAAAAACTGAAATCCACAAGCAATTTACAATCTGTCCGGAAAGAAAGGCTTACTTTTATTGCAGTTATTGGCATTTCTTTTTCAGTAGATGCAACGCAGCATAACCATTGTCTACTGTTTGTTATCCGTTGGTGGTAATGTAATACCTGTGCAGCTGGGGGTCTACATTTTCCCCTAAACATACTTTTCTCCTTTTCCTTCTTCAACAACTTCAAGGTGTTGAAATTAGTGATTAATTCCAATGATTTTAATGCTACATTTCAATGTGCCATCTTCTATTTTAAAAATCTTCGAGAAGTCTCAACATTAGGGTAATATAACTTGTGGCTGATAGAAAGTTCATTGGTACTAAATTCCTAAATAAGAACTACCCTCACAAAAATAGGCTATTAAAGACAAAATAAAGTCATTTCTTCCCAAACCTCATAATGCTGTGAGAAAATATTAGAAATAATTTATATATATATATGGGAGAGATATTTTCTTTGTATCTAGTGAAATGGATTTCAAAGACATAAGGAAAGACAAGATCCTCTCAGACTTACTGAGATAGATTTCACCTGTACCTTCTTGGGCAGCTTCTTCTGCCCTTTCTACATCAATCTGGGTGGAGCCTAACACAGCTTTGTCAGGGTAGAGGGAGGAATAACATGTCAAAGTGAGAAACAGCAGAATATATAATTGTAAGAGCCTCCTGTGGTTTAGAATTCTGAGTAAGACTTGACAATTGTAATCACATGATTCCTAGTCTGTATGGTTAGGGTGAACGATCATACCAGTTTGCTCTGGATTTTAACAAGGAGAGTCGCACATCCTGGGAAACTCTGAAGTCCTGGGCAAACCTGGGTCATTGGCCACATAGCTGCTTTGGGCATTTTATTGAATGAAATATATAGGTGGAAACCGTGAGAACAAGTGTCTAATTTGTTCCAGTGGTCAAAGAATGAATGCAAAGGATTAAGGTGTAAGAACAATAAATTTGCTTTCTGCCTGCACCAGTTCATTCAGTAAACAACTGCCACTTGTCTGATACACGTGTTTGTCAAAATTCACTCAATTACCAACCAAACAGGGAAGAGTAGGAAGAAAGTTTAAAACAAAGAGGAAATTTTGATCTCATTATGAGATCCTGATGATTTATATTTATTTATATATGAATATGTAAATATAAAAATATGCATAAATACATATGCAGTGTATTCTGGTAACACTCATTAGTTTGTATTTTGTATGTGTTGTAATTGCAGAAGTCAAACGTGACTTGAATATTACAATTTTAATACAGTTTTACCTTTCTTAAATTGTGTATACATTTTTTGGCACTCTATGTGTGTGGGGGTGGGTGGGTGGGTGAGTTGTGTACAAGAGCTGTCTGGAAAGAAACCAGCCATATAATACAAAGATTTGTAAAATGGTGGCTGGATACTTTCTGGACAGCTCTTGTACAAACAATCTTGACAGTTTTCTATGTCATTTTCCCTATGCTATTGCTGAAAGTAACAGAAGGATGTTGTGTAAATAGTTTAACCACTATAACATTGCAAAGAATATTTATTCTGCTTAATTTGGTTCCAGAGAGTTACTATCAGGGCTCAGATTTTAAGGTAAACTTAATATTTCATGGGAAGAGAATAGTCTTTTAAGATAAGATGTAGTTGGAGGTTACATCATAATTATCTATATGGAAATCAGTGTTTCTATGTTCTATGCCATTTCTTCATTTTACTACAATTCTAGGACAAATATTAATCAATAAAATCAATTTTATGCACATATGTACTTACTCTGTTTATATCCAAAACATATATAGCAAGGGAAGGGTTCGATTTCCCAAGAGCTTTGTGTATGATGAAGTAAACCTACGCGAGATGTTGCAATATCACATCAAGTATCACTCAAAATATTAATGATGCATGGATATATACATCCCAGCACAGCTGGACTATGAAAGAAATGATTTGCTTATGTTTTCCATATCACATAATTTAAAAAATTTTGTCAGTCATTTAAAGTGAGTAGTCATTTTTACTTTTTAAATTTGTATTCTTTTTAAAGCATTAACAATTAAAATAACAAAATAAAGGTTATTCAGGCATGGTTGTTACAATTATTTTAAAAAGTGCCAAGGTATCTCGTTAGAATATCTATCCCCACTCTGTTCTTTTCCTAATTCTGCCTTTCTATCACTCTCATCTCCTCGTAACTCTAACCACATATGTTGCTACATCAGTAGTCCTAGTAAAAATTCGTTAATGGAGAACAGCATCTTTTACATTCATCGAACAACAACAAAAGAAACTCATAAAAAACACATTTTCCCTATTTTCCCTTTTGATAATCTAGAAAACAGAGCTACAAGGAAATATTTGGTGGTGCCTTCCTGCTGTGCAATTTTGAGTTCCTTTTAATAGACTCTAAAATATGACTGAAGCAGCCCGTGCAGGAGATTGAAACCTATTAAGGCAGGTAAGGCTTCATTTTCCACACACCTCTAGTTGAGGAGAGGTCATTAAAAAAAAATAAAGGAGAGAGAAGAGCAGCAGTACTTTCCATAATATAGTTAACATTTAGAGAAAAATGCTCATCCATTTCTCTCCTGTCCAAAGCATAGTGATCCTCGCAAAAGATAACATGCTACCTACACAATATCCTTAAGAAAACTTGCCTAAAGCTCTCCACTAATCCCCTTTGGGTGGGGCAACTTTAAGGGGAACTAACTTTACCCAGACCCCAGGGGAGACAGGGTTTGTCTGGAAATCTCATGAAGTCTGGATCCCTTGTGAGAATTTTCAGCACTTCAGCCTCCAGGCTCAGCTGGAAACCCTATAAGAAGCTCTTTCATGTGGTATTTCAACATTTCTCACTCCAGCCTCTGAAAGAAATGGAAACAAACCTTGTCTATGTTTATTATAGCCCTAGAAGGGAGGTTGAATTTCAAGACTGTTCTTCCAGGAGGGTGAAAGGTCGGTCTGTGAGTGAAAAAAAATAACAAAAGTTATTCTCATCCCACTTCGGTTCTTCAGTCTGATGTCTTCATTCCTAATGGGAATTGGTGGTGTCAGCAACATGGCATTTGTACAAGTGATTACTTTTCCATGGTTATTTTCTTCACGTTTGCACGTATGTCTACTTGATGTGCTACAACACATATCAGGAGATGTAGATGAAAACCAAGGGTAGTTCTTATTTATAAGCAGATCACATCCATCTGTAAATTATAGTACTCAAGTGGATTTTCTCAATCACATTGTCATTTCAGCACCTAAATATCTTATTATTATGCTTTGAGACTTTACAATTTGAAGTAGCTCTCACTTTTATTTCAAGTTAGATCTTTACGTTCTTAACATGGCATGTGCTTGAAGCTTAATGTACTTGTATCTGTATTTTCTTGTGCAATTCACACTATTCTAAGAAGTAGAGGGAGATAGTGTTAACCTCATTGTACAAATGAGGACAATATTGCCTATTGCGATCAAGTAACTTGCCCAGGAAAAGTAGTTTACTGAGAATAAGAGCCAGCCCTCGAAAGAAGTATTCAGACTTTATGTAAATAGTCTATTCTTTCAAAGAAATAGTTTATCCTCAAGGATCTATTAGATTTAACATGTATGTTGTATTATTTGCAGAGAATTAAAAGTTTGGACACTTTCCCTCAAGATACTTATTGCAGAGTTGAAGGAATAGGACATATGCACATTTATGACAAACAGCACAAGTCAATTGTAAATTACTGAACGAAGAATAGGCACAATTATTTTGAAAAGGAAGAAATCTCATTCCCTGAGGTGGTGAGATAAAGACTTCACAGAGGACATTATTTTAATGCATTTTCCATCTGGCAATATAATTTCTTCTACACTGGCTTATAGGTGACAGGAATAATAATATAGCACCACACATTTTGACCACTTACTACATAGGTAGCATATCCAAACAGTAATTTGCATTAAAAGAATGAAATTACCTTAGTTCTACAGACAAAGACTGTTGGCTATGCTACTACCCTATCTAATCATAGAAGAGGTTGGTCACCTACCTAATAATCAGAAAGTGAAGCTTCAGAATCAGAATTAAGCCCTGACTGACTCCATAACTGAGACTGTTAGCTCGATACACATAACAGTGTAAGGGAGACTAAATATACAGATTATAAATTAGTGTTTTAAAGGTAGGTCAGTAAGTCTGGGTCTCTAGAGCTCAACTGAAAATATATCTTCATAAACATTAGTAAGCATGCTATCCTTCAAAGCTATCTGGATGGAAAAGATAGTATATGGGGGGAAATAATCTTTTGATTATACAGTCAAGATAATCATTCTTGAAAAATAATGATTTTAATCTGGAACTTACTCCATTTAATTTTTATATTAACTGTTAATTATTAAATATACCTTCACCTTGTATATAGAAACTTTAATTGTTTTAAAAAATTCTATATGGAACCATGTGACTTACCTTAATCATCTGACCTTTTGGTATGGTCTGTATTCCTCTCAAGAGAAAATAGAAATAATTCCCCTAAATTTCTCTTCACAATTCTTCTAATCCCAAAGAAAAATTACCAATCCAAAATGAAAGAAAAATTTGGAAACTGGAATATCTCTAGTTCTGGCCTGGCTTATTTTTTGCCTTACCTTGGCTGTATTTTCTGAATGATTTCCCTCATTTATAAAATGGAAGTAATATTAGGTCATGCTTCATGAAACATGAGATAAGGGAGAATGATGTTCTTCATTTATGCCTCAAAGTAATATTATAAAGTAAGTCATAATATCCACAATTCTTTTCTTATTGAGACCTAATCTGCCAAAAATAGAATGAAAACTATGCAAAGCTTATGAAAAGAAAGTCAAGCAAGAGCTCAGGTCCACATAGCAGGCACTGATTCTGGGGCCAGTCTTACCAGTGGGTGTTCAATCTCTGTCTGCTTTTCCAGAATAAGCATTACATTCCATAGCTTTGATGAATCCACTTTGGTACCATAAGAATAATCTAATAATGTTTGACTGAAAAAATTCCTCACTGTTCAGTAAGTTTCAGTTGTTTTAGATTGATGCAGAAACAAGTATATCATCACAACATCATTTGTTAGATGAATTAAAATCAGAATTTTAATTCACACACACATGGAATTGATTCTTGAATTTTTCAAGAACGCACTCCAATGCTTTTCCCAGATATTTAATTTTGTCATTGTACCTGGTCTCTTTTGATTTTTTAGATAAGAAATGAAAGCCAGGAGTATGAAGCAATATGGAACACTTCCTATATTTGTAGACAGAAAGTCACAAGTTCATGGCAAGTAATTCTGAAGAAATTACTCTGAGAACTATCTTTCATAGTGTTGTCCATCTCAGACTTTAAAAACTGAACTTTATAATTATAGTTTTGTTTGGGGGCTTCAGAATCAATTTCTCCATCTCCCAATTGATAATTATATTTTAAAAAAGTATTTTGTAAAAAAGTACTTTAAGCTATTTGATTCTCAAAATAAGGAGTTAATGATATAAAAACTACCATAGGCCATTCAACTAATGAGAAGCAATCAATCAATTATCTCTTCAAGCAGTATTGTGCCTCTTCTCCTTAATTAAAAGAGCTAAACTTGCAGAAAATATTTTGAAGTTGGGAAGATATCAATGCCCTCTTTGTATCCTAAGTTAATGGAGGTAAAGAAAAAATTAAAAACTTTCAGATGAAAGTACTGAAAATAAATAGAGCAATTGGATGATCATGGAGTAACCTTTCCTGTCTCTTTCATGTGTTGCTCTGGGAATGTATCAATCTTTAAAACCCTCTTACATTATAAATATTGCTTATGGCACAAATCGTGCAAATGTATCCCCCTTTCATTACTTCAGAGCTTCCTAGGTCAAATGTTATCAGTCAGACAACATCAGCTGTTTCAACTAAACTGTATTATATATCTATGTCAGCTCTTATTCAAATGCATGATGTAGCACCTCGATAAATCCCTCCTAGCCTTTGGCAAAGGTAGTAATGTGACGCTCTGTTTAGAAGAGAGGGCTTTTATGGTTTAAGAGCACAGTTCTCAGGGAGTTAAGCAAATAATAAGCAACCTCTATGACCCAGGAACTTTTTAAAATAGCAGGAAACAATATCAATGGTGTTAGGAACAGAGTGTGTTGAAAAAAAATTGTCCAATGTCAATGGTGCTGGGACTCAGAGTGTGCTTTTAAAAAATGTCCTATGGATACCCATTAGAGAGGGTGGGAGAATTTTCCACTTATAATGAGCTGTCAAGGTGTCCAAAGAGAAACAACATATGACAGCAAAATTTATGATAAAACAGAATTTAAAAACACTGTCTAAAATAGCTATTAAAAAAATGTATGAACTTGTCATGTCGAGTGTCAAATGTTCTCTTATGCTTCTATCTCCTCCCTGGCTTCTCAAGATGTATGTAACTATTACAAACATCCAATTCTTTAATTAAACATTTCAAATCTGTTGTGGTCCTTTCTAGATCATCAGCTCCAACAGGGCAGGTCAAACTCTCTCTTAAGCAATTGAGTAGCAGTTGCAACTAAAAAGTTGAAAATGTAATTTATTAACACGTATGCCGATATCAACGGAATAATCATAATGCATGTTATCTCTTTTGTCATCATAATCGTGGAAGTCTATATACTTGTTCCATTTATGAAATTCATTTTGTGAATTACCCTTGAGACATTCCTCTAATTTGTAAAACAATTCAAGAAATAAAAACTTATTTAATTCAACCTTAGTATTACTGAATCTCCCACATATTACCCATCTTGTCTTAGAAAGATAGAAGGTAGCACATACTTTCATGCGGCTCCGTCCTTTTACTACTCTCAACACTGTGTTGGGCTAGTGATTCTTTGTGCTTGGTGTTGTCACTTTACAGGTAAAAATACTGAAGCTCAGAAATGTCATGAACCAGGATAGGAGCACACAGCCTTACATATAATGGTTGGATTGGACTACAGTAATTTGAGACCCCATGACTCTGATCTCATTTCTATTTGGCTGCCAGAGAAAACAAAGTACATATTAAAAGACAAAAAGTCATCCTCTTTGAAAATATTAAAAATAATTTACTGAGGATAACTAATAAAAAAAAGAGTTTCAGAGCAAGAACAACTTCGTTAGACTAAGGGCCTCATTCCCACCACTTAAAAATAAAAAATCTTTTTAGGAGATCTAAAGCTCGATATCTTTGTGGAGCAAAGAATTGTCTGACCTTTTATGTGCATTTCTTATAGTTCCTATATTGTCCTCACACAAATGTCAGTGCTGGGAAGGATTTTTTTTTTCTTGGATGATGATATAATGTTAATGCAAATGAAGATGATGAAGAAAAATAACTTATCTTCATTAGTTATAAACTAAACATACATATGGTTTGTTAGATGACAAGAAACAAAAACATTGGCAGAGGATTAATCTTTGAATTTATGTTTGTACATGAGAAAATACTGAAAATTTGGAGAGCAAAGCTGAATTAAACATGGTCCAAAATACACAACATCTTAATGACTAGGGGCTGCTTTGGAAAAGCTTATCAGTGCAGTAATGTAATTTATTATAAAGAAGATAAACTGGGTCAAGTTTGTCATTCTACCCTTAGTAGAAGATCTGTATCCCAAACAAAGAAACTATATAGCTTAAACATTACTATGTGGCCTGAGAAGAATTTGTAACAACTCATGGTAAAGTTCAGAGATCAAATACAAAATAAGGCAAAAGTAATGATAAGAAGATCCTTTCTAACTAGTGATTGGCACTTAATGAGTAGGCCTCATTTTCAATTTGTTACTATATTTGGGCCAATAATACAAATTAGAATAACACATGATTTAACTTTCAAGCAACTGATCAATAACATTGCAATTATTTTCTAAGATACACATTTAATTCATTGCTGTGTTCAATTAAGGGGTCTTCTGGGAACAACATAATTTTAGTTCCAAGGTTGGTTTAAATTCTCTAAAAACTTTCTGAAACAATTCCTCTTCAAATTACTTGAACTTATAATATTGACAACTTCCCATACTTACTTGAAATAGTAGGGCCTGCTTGACCTTTTAACATTAAACCTGAAGTTAGCATCATGTATAAAATCAAATAGCCTTTAATGTCCCCAGACTTTGGTCTCTGATCTTAGAATAACTGCAGTGAGAACAGCACTGAAGGATTGAATTTGGATATCTCAGAAGACAGCAGCAATTGGTAAGCCTTGCTGGATTGCCACCTTTTGCACACTGATCCTTGTTGAATGAAGAGGGTCAAGGTCCACTTCCTCTTCTTTATCATCTATGCTCTCAAACCACCCCGACTCCACATCTAAGAACCTCTAGTTGCAGACATAAAGGTACATGCCCTTGATCATATGACTCAGCAGTAGGTTGAACTTGGAGGTAAAATAATGGGCATTTAATAGGCATTTGCATGTCAAAAATTGTAACTGAACTTTAGAGTTCTAATATTGGTGCATTTCTTATTCTATATATAAGATATGCAAGTGCATATGTATATATATATACATATATATATATTTACTTGTGGATTAATACTAGATAGATATATTCTTTCCCTTCCATATTGTTTTTAAAATCTAATGAGTCTCCAAGATGTGGATATAACCTAAATGCCCATCAAACCATGGATAGATGAATAAACTGTGGTATATGTATACCATGTAATACTCTTTGGCCATAAAAAAGATGAAGACTTTACATCTTTTGTATTAATCTGGATGGAGTTGAAACACATTCTTTTTAGTAAAGTAGCACAAGAATGAAAAAGCAAGTATCCAATGTACTTAAAACTCATCTGAAGCCGGGAGACAATCTAATACACACCCACTCAGAGAAAAACTCATTTCAATTCATCATGGAGGGGAGAAGGGGGAGAAGGATGGAAGGAGGGGGATTGGTGTGCTCCCACTTAATGGCCCAATGTAAGGGTATATAGCACACCTCCTGGGTGCAGGACACAACTACAACAAGGACTCTACCTAACAAATGCAAACTTTGTAACCTAATTGTTTGTACCTTCACGTTAAACAAAAACAAAAACAATGAGCCAGTAAAGCAGAAATTACCTTTTACCTTTGAGTATTCAACATAATTCTCAAGCTTGGATCTGTCCAATCTTTATCCCCAACCTCTTTTTCTTCCATAAAGATGCCAACACATACCAATACTTAAACCACTTCTCCATTTAACATTATCATAAATGGCAATAATCCTAAATTCCTTGAACTAAAATTTAGTTTCAATGATCATTAATGTTGTAGATACAGGGTCCTGGGAATCAAGTATCATGTCACTCAGTAAACAAGTACTACATATTTTTGTTTTCTTTAGCCCTGACAAATTGTAGAAATATTTTCAAAAAAAAAAAAAAATCAACTGCATGAAATCTATAAAAGTTAAACTTAATGGAAAAGAGGAAGGGACAGAAAATAAGGGAGGAAGAGAGATTACTCTTTAATCTGATCCTTAAGTAACTCAATAATTGTTAAGATACAATCAACGTCGAATGTTCTACACATAGTAATTGATACAAATCATTTAAATCTCCTAATTAGGACAATACAAATATAATACATGGATAAAAATATTTCCTGGAAAAGACCTTAACTAGCAATTGGTAACGCACAGTGAGCAATGTCAGATGAGACCCATGAGAATCAAATTTTACTGTTTTCTATTTAAGTGCAAAGTTACTAATGCAATGTACTTTTAAGGAACAGAATGGGCAAGAATGAAAGAGAAGTGAGAATAATAGTTACATACAATGTTAGATCAGTGCAAGAAACAGGAAAGGAAGATTAATTACCAGATATTCATTTTTCAAATGTGCATATAATATTTACAAATGTGTACATAATATTTGCAAATGTGAATACAATAAATTCCTATATTAAAAGAAAACCATAGACATACCTCAAAGATATTGAAGAAATGTCCCAGATCACCTCAATAAAGTAAGTCACATGAACTTTTTGGTTTCCCAAAGCACATAACATGCTTACACTATAGTGTAATCTATTAAGTGTGCAATAGCATTGTCTACAAGAACAATGTGCATACCTTAATGAAAACATACTTTATTGCTACAAAATGCTAGCTATCCTCTTTCAGTGGCTTGTAATCTTTTTGCTGGTGGAGTATCTAGTCTTGATACTCATGGCTGTTGACTCATTAGGCTGGTTACTGTTGAAGTTCAAGGTGAGTATGGCAATTTCCTGAAATGAGACAACAATAAAGTTTGCTGCATTGATTGACTCTTTCATGAAAGGTTTCTCTATAGAATATGATGCTGTGTGAAAGCATTCTTTTTTTTCTTTATTTTTTTTTATTTTGCAGTTTTTGGCTAGGCCTGGGTTTGAACCCGCCACCTCCAGCATATGGGACGGCGCCCTACTCCTTTGAGCCACACACAATGCCCCTGTTTGAAAGCATTTTGTGACAATGTGTAGAACTTCTAAATTAGAGTCATTCATCTCAAACTGCCTAATCAAGTAAATTTACGTAATATTCTAAAACCCTTGCTGCCATTTCAACAATGTTCACAGCATCTTCACCAGGAGTAGATCTTATCAGAAGAAACCAATTTCTCTGCTCACTGGTAAGAAAGAACTCCTCATGTGTTCAAGTTTTATTATGAGAAGTGAGTCATTCTATTACATCCTCAGGCTTCACTTTTTTTTTTTTTTTAAGGATTTTTGATCCTTGTTTTAGAAAAATGGGATCACGTTCTATACACTCTCCTGCATGTTACCTTTTTTTTTTTTTTTGACATTTTTCTTTGTTTTTTGGATTAAAGTTCAATATGCAAATATCCATTAACAATTAGAGAATTAAAGTTTACATGGCAATACAAAATGTGAAATACATAGAAATAATTAATCAGAAATATATAGTATTTCCACATGGAAAACGTCTAATCATTATTGAAAATATAAAAAGACATATATCTGTATATATCAAAAAATTGTTATTAATGACTTTTTTCTCCTTGTTTAAGTATTCCTTCTATTATAACTTGGGTTATTGTCTTTATGGTGATATCAGCATACCACATAGCCGACTAGTTTACTCTGGGGGTTCAGAAGGATTATAGCAAACAGCTGGCCAACTGAGGGACACACATCTCATATTGGATGTTATTATATATGCATGTACCTTCAGGCCTGTGGCTCCAAGGAGTAGGTGTCTGGCCCCATATGCCGAAGGTGGCAGGTTCAAACCCAGCCCCGATCAAAAAAAAAAAAAAAAAAGTAAACCAATAACACAATTTTGACAGTTTGTCTAGTTTGGGTTACCTTTTGGATTTATTTTTCACAACCTTCATCATGTCTTATATCTAAGATTAAAGAAAGGAGGTTTAAAAGTCTAAAGCAAAGAATCAGTAATCAGTCCCATGCTGCTGCTGCTCATCCGCAAGCTTCTGGCATGCGTAGACCAGTCAGCTACTGATATGTGACTGGGGTAAGGCTATAGTCTTATTTTTTTCAGGGTAAAATGGTGGGAATGCACTGAGTGTCATTGGACCATCCACTCCCCATGGCTGGCTGGTTTCAGAAGTGAGTGATATAACCAGGCAGGAATGCCATTCAGCAGGAATGCCATTCATTGTCACTGCTGTTTGTGTGGACAGAATCACGGGGCCTGTTCACCATGATTTCAATGGGCTCAGGCACCAATCTTTAATCCATACATGGTTACCTGGAGAGTGGGGATGGACTGGGAGTTATAAACTAACATGATATCTATCATTCACCCATTCTGAAATCGTTTTTTTTTTCATTATTTTCCCCAGTAACATTAGTTGCTTAGTAAGTTAGGAAGTTTTGTTTCTTCTAGTCTTCTCAGGGATCCTGGTAAATTTCTTAAAATGGGAGTGGTCCTGTGTTATAGTATTTTAGAGGGTAAGTAAGCTAAACTTTTTGTTTGTTTGTTTTGAACCAGGTTACATTGATTGCTTTTGTTAGGTAAAGTCCCTCTCATAATTGTGTCCCACCCCCAAAAGGGATGTCACACACTGTGACCTCGCATTCTCCTCCCTCCTTTTGTTACTCTGCCTTCTCCTTCCACTCCCATGTACTAGGTCATTAATTATCCTCATATCAGAATTGAGTACTAGGATTCTTGCTTCTCCATTCTTATGATGCTTTACTAAGAATAATGTGTTCCACTTCCATCCAGGTTAATACAAAAGTAATGTCTCCATCTTTTTGATAGCTGAATAGTATTCCATGGTATTCTAATACCACAGTTTGTTAATCCATTCCTGGGGTGGTGGGCATTTAGGCTGTTTCCATATTTTGGCAATTGTAAATTAAACTACGATAAGTAGGCCAGAACAGGTGTCTTGATGGTAAAAAAATGTTTTTTTCTTATGGGTAGATGTCCAGTAATGGGATTGCAGGATCAAATGGGAGGTCTAGTTTGAGTTATCTGAGGGTTCTCCATTCTTCCTTCCAAAAAGGTTGTATTAGTTTTCAGTCCCACCAGCAGTGTAAAAGTGTTTCTTTCTCTCCACATCCACCCCAGCATCTGCAGTTTTGAGATTTTATGATGTGTGCCATTCTCGCTGGTGTTAGATGATATCTCAGCATGGTTTTGATTTGCATTTCTCTAATAATTAGGGACAATGAGTATTTTTTCATATGTTTGCTAGCCATTTGTCTGCCTTCTTGAGAACAGATTCTGTTCGTCTCTCTTCCCCATTGATAAGTGAGATTGTTGGCTTTTCCCATGTTGATTAATTTGAGTTCTTTGTAGATCCTAGATATCAAGCTTTTGTTCAATTCAAAATATGCAAATATCCTTTCTCAATGTGTAGGTTGTCTATTAGCTTTGGTTGTTATCTCCTTAGCTGTACAGAAGCTTTTCAGTCTAATTAATTATTTTTGTTGTTGCGATTACCTGAGAAGTCTTCTTCATAAAGTCTTTCCCCAGGCCAATATCTTCAAGTGTTTTTCCCATGCTTACCTTGAGGAATTTTATCATTGTGTACCTTAAATTTAGGTCTTTTATCCTTCTTGAATTAACTTTTGTGAGTAGGAGAAGGGTGCAGGTCCAATTTCAATCTTTTACATGTGGATATCCAGTTCTCCCAGCACCATTTATTGAATAGGGATTCTTTCCACAGTGTATGTTTTTGCTCAGTTTCTCAAATATTAGGTGGCTGTAAGATATTAGTTTCATCTCCTGACTTTCTATTCAGTTCCAGATGTCTATGTCTCTATTTTTGTGTCAGTACCATACTTTCTTGACCAAAACGGCCTGGTAGTACAGCCTAAAGTCTGGTGGTTTGATGCCCCTGGCTTTGTTTTTATTGCCTAAACTAACTAGGGTAATTTCCATTTGCATACAAAATGCAGAATTGTTTTTGCCAAGTCTTGAAAGTACGATGTTGGTATTTTAATAGGGATGGCATAAATCTGTAGATTGCTTTGGGAAGTATAGACATTTTAGCAATGTTGATTCTTCCCAGCCTTGAGCATGGTATGTTCTTCCAGGCTTCACTTCTAATCCTCATTCTCTTGCCATTTCACTGCACTTGGAGTTACTTCTTCCAGTGAAGTTGTTATACTAAAGTCATCTATGGTGTGGAAGCATCTTCCAAACTCTTGGCATATTAATATTTTGACCTCCTTTCATGGATCACAAATCTTCTTGATGGTATCTATAATGGTGAATCATTTTTAGCAGACTTTTGACTTACTTTGCCCAGATCCATCAGGTAACATCCAAGACAGCTATAGCCTTATGAAATACATTTCTCAAGTAATAAGACTTAAAAGTCAAAATTATTCCTTTGTTTGTGGGCTGCAGATTAGCTTCTGTGCAGCAAACAGGAAAACAACATTCATCTCCTTGTACTGCTCTATCAGAGTCCTTGGATGACCAGCCGTATCATCAGTTCGTGGTATTATTTTCCAAGGAATTCCTTTATCTGGGCATGGTGGCTCACACCCGTCTGTAATCCTAGAACTCTGGGAGGCCAAGGTGGTGAATTATTTGAGCTCAGGATTTTGAGACCAGCCTGAGCAAGAGCAAGAACATGACTCTACTAAAAATAGAAAAACTAGCAGGGTGTTGTGGCAGATGCCTATTGCCCCAGTTAGTTGTGGGACTGAAGCAAAAGGATCACTCAAGCTCAACAGTTTGAGGTTACTGTGTGATATTACTCCAAGACCCTCTACCCAGGGTGATAGTGACACTCTATCTTCAAAAAAAAAAAAAAAGAAGAAGAAGTAGTAGATCTTAATAGTGGACCAAAAATATTCAATAAACTATGCTATAAACAGATGTCCTCTCATCCAGGCTTTGTTGTTTAAATTTATAGAACATAGGCAGAGTAGATTTAGCAAATTCATAAGGGCTCTGGTATTTTCAGAATGGTAAATGAGCACTAGCTTCATCTTAGGTTTACCAGCTGGATTGGGTCCTAACAAGAGAATCCATCTGTTCTTTTAAGTGTTAATCCAGGCAATAACTTCTCTAACTTTGTTAGAGAAGAGACATCCAATAGAAAGTTGGATGTCTTTCTTCTTCCAATAGAAAGTTGTTTCATTTACACTGGAAATCTGGTTTTTAGAGTAGCCACCTTCATGAATTACCAAAGCTAGATCTTCTGGATACAGTGCTGCAGTTTCTACATTAGCACTGGCTGTTTCACATATTTATGTTATAAAGGAGGCTTTTTTGTTTTTTCTAAAGCTTATGAACCAACATCTGCTGGCTTCAAACTTTGCCGCTGTAGCCATCTAACCTCTCAGCCTTCATAGAATTAAAGAGAGTTGAAGCCTTTCTCCGGACTAGGCTTTGTCTTAAGAAATGTTGTATCTGGTTTGATCTTTTATCCAGATCATTAGAACCTTCATTGCCTCTGTATTAATAAGGCTGCTTTGCTTTCTTATCATTCATATTTTCACTGGAGTAGCACTATCACCTTAAGAACTTTCCCTTTGCACTCATAAGGCACTCACAACTTGGCTGACTTGAAGAGGCCTAGCTTTCAGCCTCTCTCAACTTTTGACGAGGCTTCCTCGCGACACTTATTTATCTCTAACTTTTGATTTAAAGTGGGATGTATGCACCTCTACATTTCACTTGAATATTTAGAAGCCATCATAGCACTATTAAATTGGAATAATTTCAATATGCTTTTGTCTCGGGGAACAGGGAAGTTCAAGAAGAGGTAGAGAGACAGGGAACTGCTAGTGGATGGAGTAGTTGCAACAAACATAACTTTCACACATGAAGTTTGCCATCTTATAAGGTGCAGTTCATGACACCTCCAAATCATTAATATGAATACCAAAGATCACTGATCACAG
Organism: Perodicticus potto; assembly: GCA_963574655.1. NCBI lineage: Eukaryota > Metazoa > Chordata > Mammalia > Primates > Lorisidae > Perodicticus > Perodicticus potto. The sequence continues at coordinate 30,381 of CAUYRH010009139.1, forward strand.
ATCACCATATAGATAGAATAATAGAGAACATTTTGAAACGTTCTGAGAATTACCAAACTATGACATAGAGACTCAGTGTGAGCAGATGCTATAGGAAAAATGGCATCAATCGATTTATTTACTCAACTCAGGGTTGTCACAGCCTTCAATTTGTACAAAAAAGAAATCCGTGAATCACAAGAATAAAGCGATGTGCAATAAAACAAGTTTGTCTGCATAAAAGATCATTAAAGCCTAGAAATTTAAAAGTAATTAGTTCTTGGTGTGTGGGAGTATGGATAGATCCATAAATATGAATATAAAAAGAGACCTATGCGCATGTATTATACAATTATAATTAATATACTTTTATCATACTTTTAAACTTCATATAACATATAATAAGGATTTATCCCTTCAGATTATCTTGTTCAGGGATTGACACACATTTTCTACAAAGGGTCAGATAGTAAACATTTTAGGCTTCACACTACTGAGAATCTCTCCCTCTGCAAATCAGAGCTGATACATAAATACATGAGTTAATGACTATAGTATAGTCATTCTATATATTAAGTTATATATTACATTTATTATTATATATAATATATAATATTATATTATTATATTATGTAATATATAATAAATATATTTACATATATTATTATGTAATAATAAAATTTTACTTACCAAAGCAGGCAGCAGTCTCTATTTGGGCCACCAGCTGTAACATAGCATCTTCTTCACCTGGAGGTAAATCAGCCAACTTGGGTGTTTGGTATGGTAGGAGACAGATATAAAATGGAACATATTTGTCTGTTTTTATATTTGAGCCATTTGCGTGCTGAATAAATAATTTTTGGCCATTATGTAAAACATAATCAAATAACCAGTTCATGCACATATGTCATTCTTCTCACACAATTGTGCAGAAATTTGGAGATACTCCCCAGAATTTCTGTTGCTTTTAATTTGTGTGGCATGGAGACATCACCTCTGTGCCAGCCTGTGAAAAAAGTAGGCTCTCTAAAATCACGTTAATCAATCATTATTTCCAAAATGAATTATGATTTATTTTAAGGCAGGTTTGTCTGCCTATGCTATTCTTCTTTTGTTTTGTCTAGAATTTTCTTTTTCCCACATTCTCTATTACCCTGGAAAACTACTCGCCCTTCAAGGTTCACACTAACCACCATTTCCTTGAAGAGCTCTTTTCTGCCAAATTCCTGCTAATAGGAATAGTTGTTCTTTCCCACATCTTTCTTACCACCAGATATCTTAACTGCATTTATGAAAACGTATTACAGTTATGTACTTACATGGACAATATTCTTTAAAAGCAGAGTATACTTTCTCCATACTTGATTCTCTAAAACCCAATATTTTAAGCCATAACTTATAGTCAGTAAATTAGGAAAGGAGGAAAGAAGAGAGAGAAGATAGTAAAAGAAAAAAGAAGTAAAAAGAAATTAGGGCTGAACGGGGGACACAAGAAAGGAAGAAAGGACTCTGAATTTAACAACACCAATGTTGTGTGATTTTGAAACACAATAGCTGATAACGTCCGTCATTCAGTATGCACGAAAAATATTTTAACAGAAAACTTTTAAAAGATCTTAAATTTAGAATAACACTGCTAATTATTTCATAGAAAACCGTGGTGAAAATTGCTCAATAATGATAAATGGTATGTCTTTTAATGCTATTAATCCAAATGATAGAGAACAGAATACTTTTTAAGCACTCTCAGTACCAATAATTTTTTCCAGGACAGACAGATTTGTTGGTGAGTAAATGCACTTACTAATTAAACATCAATTTTCTGTTCTATTAGTCTTAGGCTAAAATAATTTACATCATTAGTTACTTTCTATGATTTCCATTGCTTTATTCTAAGATCATCAGTTAAGTAGAACTAAGGCAAAGAAAGAGTAAGTTAAATTTATTTTTAGAAATACTTTTAGTATCTTACTGAGCAATCACCACCTTACTGTGACATTTGTTTTTCTTTTATTATCAAAATGATTTTAGGCAGCCAAGAAATGAAAGTCTGAAAAAAGAATTCAAATTGATACTGGTTTTATAACTTCATACACACATCTCCGTATACACATATATTTTTATATATTTTTCCCCTCTTCTTCACTTTTCCTTAGGCTGTTTTCAAGAGAAAACACTGGACTGAAGATAGCTACATGCTGTTAGTTACTAAAAATAATAATAATTGCAATAATAAAGAGAAAGAGAATCAAAAGTATGCTTTAGAAAAATATCCTACTAAATCTGTCTTTATGCAATCAATACTCCAGAAAAACAACTCCCCCCACAAAAAAAAATTCAAAATTTTTTTTTTTTGGTCCATCTTGAAACAACAGTGTAAAGGATTGGTACCAAAGAAATCTTATTAGATTTACTTGCTATTCAAATTCTGGTTGCCCTTAAGCAGTTGCAAAATAGGATGCCAATGGGACAAAAACCTGACAAAGGTCATTCAGTACAGAATGTAGAAATCTCACTCCTGTCCTTGCTTATTTGTGTATTGAATAAGATTGTGAACTTCGTAGGATTTTAACTTGTTTGTATAGTTTTATTTACTTTCATTCTTTTCAGTCTTGAGAGGTACAATAAAAATATTTTCTTCTCCAGAGAGCTGTCCTAACCTTCCTCCAGGTGATCTTAACATTTCAGTGGATAGTTACATCCAAAGGGAGTCTAGTTATTAGAATGCTCCCCAGTGTAATAGCCACACAGGTTGTGAGCCGCCTTCTGCATCTCATCCCACTAGCGGAAGATGTTGAGTTGGCAGTTCTTGTTGGCTGACTGCCAGTCTATTTTTCCCCTGCTCAGAGCTTGCATTTGTACTGAGCCAAGGTGCCCAGTTTCTATTTTACATTTTAAGCCTTTATCTCTTCTGACTTCAGAGATTTTTATGGATGAACAAATCAGGTCAACTAAGATAAGCCATTGCTGCTTTCCACTAAATCTTCCTGCTTTTTAAGAACTGTCCGCAAACTGAACTTTTGTTAAGAGTTTCTGATTTAAACAGGGATACATGACCATACTATAAGCTATGTTTTCTTCCATTAGAGAAACAAGTCTCGATTCTATGTTTCTGCATCCTTTAATACTTCTTTGACCATTAATGAAGTCATTAACTTCTCCAAGTCTTAGGTTTTGGGTTAAAAAATGAGAATAGCAATGTCTGTCTTGGTCATGTCCCAAAATCCTGGGGAGACTTACATGAAGTTGTATCTGTGAACATACTCACAAATTGTGAAACACAATCCAAAAGAAATAACTTTTCCTTTTGTCCAATGTCTCACAGATGATGCAATAAACTGTACTCTTTACTGATCTAATACCATTTTGTAGTTTAAAGAGGGATTTTTATTTTCATCTTTGAAATAATAAGTGTTGACACATACTCTGTTGAACGGGGTATGGGGTGGTAAGGCCTGGACATTAAAAAAAAAAAAACACCCTGTCTTTGATTCTAGGCATAAGAAAATATTAGATTTTTAGTATGTCCTCCCTGACTCCATGTTGTAGTTCTTACACCTCAATTTTTAATCATGACCAATAAAGACTACAAATTGTTCTTACTGTCAGAGTGACTCTATAGTATCATGCTCTGTGGTGCGATAGGATATTTTATCTAAGAATATTGCTATGTTTGTGGCTATAATGTGAAATACAGTAATTTGGTTAGCACAGTTAACTCAATAGAAAAGATAAAGAAAAGAGTTGGGAGTTAACTGGTTAATTGATACAATCCATGCAGCTACTCAGCACCTGAAAATAGAACTTCCGTGGTGTATGTGATTATGTTGACCATTTTATACCTTTTTAAAGGTATAATTGACATATAATAAGCTGTATAAAGTGTGATTTGATAAAACATATTATCAATAAAGATGATGTACTCATAAGATATATCTTTATCCCTATGTCCACTCATCCATTCATTTATTCTTGTCTTTATTCATTTATTCAATATTTGTTGAATCGTTGCTACAAGGAAGGCATTGTTATAAGCTCTGGAACATAACGGCAAGCAGAATAAAGTCCCAACTATTTTGCAGCCTGCTTTCTAGTGGCAAAATGAGGCAGCATAAGAAGAAAAGGATGGGGAGGAAAAGGAGTAATGGTCACTGTACCGTGAAGGCTGATCAGAGAACCCCTTACCAATAAATATTTAGGTGGAGAACTGAAAGAAACAAAAGAGTTAGCCCTATGACTCCCTGGTGCTAGGGTGAATAGCAAATGCAAGATTCTTCACAAGAATATTATCACAAGCATTTTTTAAAAATGCTTTATAAAAATCCATTTAAAAAATGCATTTATAAAATTACAGTGTATTATATTATGTAGGTTCCTATCAAAGAGTCAGAAAAGAATAAGCACAGTTTTCTTTCTCATAAAAACCTGGAATGACTTCACTTTCCTTTTTCACTTTCTGTGTGTCTGTGTGTGTATGACAGAGAAAGAGAGACTTTTCATTCTGTCCTTTGCCACCATCTTAATACATTTATTGGGATGGTGTTTATCAAACTTTAAAATCATCGTAGGCCTTAGCAAAAGGAACATTGGAATGCTGAATTATTTTTTTCTTCTCTCGCTCAGAGACTTTTTTTCCCTTTTATTCTATATTACTGAAGAGCCATTTGTGTTACTTACTAGTTTGTATTATGAATTGCTACATAAGCAACATTTACTTTTCCCCCAAATCTATTTGGGAATAGTTAATTTTATACACACTCCATATAACCCAATTTAACATAAAGAAATAGGGAAAGATCTCTGAAAGCTAAGTCAAAATACATTGTTTGAAAGTATACGATTAAACCACAACATGTAGAAACATACCATTGTTTTCTACCCGACCAGAGTATTGAGCTGATTATCAGTACAGTCAACGCGCCAAGCCCAAGGACTTTTTCTGGAAGGTCCCCATCCCCTAGGCCCAGTAGATATGCTTTCTTTGGTACTAGAACTCAGGATTCTTTCTCATTTTCCAATTTCCTTGTTTGTGCAGAAGGCTAGGGTTTTACCTGTGCAGGCATTAATGTAGTGACTCCCACAAAGTCCTACCTTTAGACTACCTCATCTCTTTCTTCATTCCTTTCTTTATTAAAGAAAGAATTCTTTCTGCCTGGCTGTCTTTGAGTAGGGACATTCCTTTCCTGCCTTCAGACGTGGACCCAGCCTGAGCCCCATGCCATTTACTCTCCTGCTTCTCAGTGCTTCAGACTTAGGGGGAACCATACTACCAGCTCTCTGGGGGCTGCAGTCTGCTGGCTACAGATCAGGATTTCTCAGCCTCTGCAACCTGTGGGCCAGTGCTATAGAGTGAATCTCATCATATGAGCACGTGTATGTGTGTGTAAAATCTTCCATTGGTTTTTTTCTTTCCAAATGGTCCATATTAAAACAATAAATATTCCAATTTCCTACAATGTGACTCTGAGAGTTTTCAAAAAATTTAAGCAATTATTTAATTAGTTCTCTAAATACCTTTTCAAAACTATAACAGTGATTAACATCTTTAGTAATAAACAATGGACATTAGAAGGCTGGAAAGGGATCACTGTATGTTAAACACAAGGAACTGGTAGATAAAATCTGAATGTACTTTAACTGTGAACCATGCATTCCCCAAATTAATGCTTATATAAATATTGTTTTAGCTATTGTTATGTTTTTAACAGAAGGAATGGAAAGGAACTATTTCCTTTGCTGTCACTTTGCAAATCATAAAATGATTTGCCATCTGCTTTGTAAAAACTACATTGACTTTTATTCAGTTTCCTGGATAACTGGGTCTGAGGTAATTTAGATTAGATTTTTTTACTTCTAAATTAAATCCCACTTGATCATGCTATTCCAGATTTTTAAGGGGTCATATATAATTCTCAGGCTAATTGTGACTCAAGGCAAGCTGCATTATCTATTATAAATATTCTGCTTATCCCTAAATTCACATCACCAACAGTCTTTACGAAAGACTAGAGCTACCAGTTAATGTTTGAAAGCATAATAACTTCTCACAAGGAAAGAAATGTAAATCAAATGTTGTCTTTGCTATCATCTAGTAAGACAAGCATTAACACAGCTTTTGGTAAATCAAGATAATGTTATGGATGCATATCTTCTTATCCCAACATTGGTGTCACAAATGCTCTCAAAATGAACCCAACATTACAAACCTTTGATATACGTATGCATATGCACAGCATAAATATATATGTGAAAAAGAATAAGTGTATATCACGCTCCAAAAATAAAGTCTATTTAAAAATGAAGAAAAAGAATATACAGAGCTATTTTTATAGTCCTTACACGTGCAAGCTAAAAGTCTGTTCAATAACAAAACAAAGCAGAACAGTAAAGAAACAAAGAAACAAAGAAACAAAGAAACTCCACAAGTGTAATGCTAGTTTTGAAGCCTGAAGTGGCAAAAATTGGCTAAAGTGCTGATCAAAATTCCTAAGACACTATCTGTTATACCTCAGCTTGTGTAGGCAAAGAAATGTCTTAAACATTCTTTAAAATTCTAACACTAGACTTATCTACATGGCTCTTGACCTTTTAAAGCTATGGAAGGAAATACTATCTCAACTTCCTGACTGCATAGGTATATTGAAACTTAGAAGATCTGGGTAAGCCTGATATGTGACCACACACCTTATGTGGTCTGAGTTAACATATAAAATTTGGCATGAAACTTCTCTTTTGGTAAGACGAGTGTGCAAAAGTATGATGAGAAGTAAGATAAATAATCTCAAAATATCTTCTCACAATGCACTAATGAATTGCAAAGCAAAAAGGTGAAATTTCTTAGTGAAGGTCCCTCTGCTTCACTCAAATAATCAAAATCAATTATATGTGTAAAAGAACAAATGCAAATCATGCTCCTCCCCATACCTCACATAAAAAGGACATGACATCACTTCTCTGGTATTTCCTTGCAAGGGTGCAAAACCTGAAAATAATCCTAAGCAGATATGAGACAAAGCTAAACTAAGGGACCTGTGCAAAACGAATGACCTCCATGCTTCAAAATTGTCAAGATCTTGAAAAACAGAGACAGAAATATATGTTCAAAGTAAGGAGATTAAGGAGATATGATAAGTAAATGCAACATGTGATGCAAGATTGGCTTTTGGACTACAGTATTTTTCTTTTACTATAAAGTACATTTGGCCATAAATTACGTTTCAGGAGAGAGATACATAGAGAGTGTGTGTAAGAAAGAATGCAAGTAGGAGATAATTATAACATTGGAGAATCTGAGTGAAGGTTATATGGGAAAACAATCCATTAATTTTGGACCTTTTCATAAGCCTGAACTTATTTTAAAATAAAAAGTAAAACAAAAACATAAAATAGTTATGTTAATGTCTGTTACATTTCTGCTGTTAAAAAAAAAATCTTTTTTATCCTTTGGGTTCTTATTCAAACACATTGTTAATTATTCTGTTGGGACTTCTTGGCAGGAAAAAATTCTTGTTATTATTTAGTCTATCCCCCCACCACCATTGCCACATTTTTATCTCAGAGGATATAGATACATGCCAAATTCGTGTAATCCCTACACTTTAGGAGGTTGACATGGGAGAATCACCTAAATCCAGGAGTTCTAGAACAACATAGCAAGACCCCATCTCTTAACAAAAAAAAATATTTAAATATTAGCTGGTCATGGTGGGATGTGCTTGCAGTCCCAACTACTTGGAAAGCTATGGCAGGAGGATTGCTTGAGCTCAGGAGTTTGAGGGTGCGGTGAGATATGATTCCACCACTGCAGTCCAACCTGAGAGATACCATGAGGTATCTGGTATCACAGACATACAAACAGAGTTACTAGCTCAAGTTCATACAAATAGTAAATGAAAGAAAATTAAACTTGATGCATCAAATGTTTATGGAGTGCTTTCTCCACACCAAACTGGGACTAGTAGTATGGAAGAACCAAAAGAGAAAAAAACAAGACTATAATTAATTCTTTGCCAATTCAGAAAATTATTAATAGTTTGCAGGCTGAGACTGAGAGTTAGCATAGTTGTCTTTTGGCACTGGGCACCAGTTTTGGAGAAGACAATTTTTCTATGGATTTGGGCAGGGGTGAAAAGGTGGGGATGGGGAGGGTTTCAGGATGATTCAAGCCCATTGTATTTATTGTCCACTTTATTTCTATTATTGTTACATTGTAATATATAATGAAATGATTATATAACTCACCATAGTGTAGAATTAGTGGAAGCCTTGAGCTTGTTCTCCTGCAACTGGATGGTCCCAGTGTTAGCATCGCCATCTCACCTCCACCTCGGATCATCAGGCATTAGATTCTTGTAAGGAGCACACAACCTCACGTGCCCAGTTTACGGATGGATTCATGATCCTATGAGAATCTAACGTAGCTGCAGATATGACAGGTGGTGGAGCACAGGCAATGATGTGAGTGATCGAGGATAAATGCAAATAGGAATTTCTTGCTGGCTTGCCAGCCCACCTGCCGCTTCCCTCTTGCTGTGTGGCCTGATTCCTAACAGGTCCCTGGCCAGGAGTAAGGGACCACAGATTTAGGACATAATTTTAACACAATTTTATTCAGGTTGAACCTGTTCCCTTCAGTCTCCAGACTCCCTGTTGTCTAAACTGTATGCTGCATTCATTTCCAGGCTGGGACTCAATGGTATTGAAATCTGTGAATTCAAATGTAGTAGGAGATGAAAGGCAAGTATATATATTGAAATAAAAACATACAAAAAGAGATAAGAAAGAAATGTTTTAAAATTATCTACAAAGTATCTTTTAGATAAGAGGACAGATAGGTTTCAGCTTGAGGTAAGTGAACAAAATACGTCCTGGGGATGGTAGAATGTTTTTCTAGTCCTTGAAAGACATTGATTGAAAGACATTGAGGAAGGCAGGTGTATTTGGTGTTGAAAAGAAGGATAAAGGGGACAAATCCCATTTCCGAAAGATTTGTAGTTCCCTCTTTCCAGAATTCTATGAGGCCCTTAGGGCTTTTTAAGATTTCTGTGAAAAGATTGCAGACATCAAAACAAGATTCTTTATATTATTCTAAATTTGATGTTAAAATAAATAAAGCCACAATATTTTTAGTATTGTAGACAAGAGAAAGAAGAGAGAAAGAAGAAAAAGGAAGGAAGGAAGGAAGGAAGGAAGGAAGGAAGGAAGGGAGGGAGGGAGGGAGGGAGGGAGGGAGGGAGGGAGGGAGGGAGGGACCCACCAGATGGGGTCCCCACTGCCTAAGGAGGCCCGGCCCTCTAAACCTCGAGGGACAGCAGTC
>CAUYRH010009141.1:0-11034 GCA_963574655.1 Perodicticus potto
TTTACAGGTTGCTGTGTAATTTGTGGTATAATGTTAGTTTTGTAAATTTTGGCTCCTTGCTCCAGTTCCCCTGACCATCCCTACTGGTTGATCAGTACCAGCCCCTTCCTGCTTAGCGACCACCCACCCGTTCCTGGCACCCCAAGGTATCCAAACAACAAGTGACAAGACATCTGGACTCATCCTTACTCCACCCTTCCCTTATCCCACTCCCCTTATCCCATTCCCCCCTCCCAACTTCCTTTCAGTACACTATAAGAATACCTCAGCCCCACCCCTCGGGGCCATTCAGATCGATCCGCCATTTTGACGGAGCTGAAGGCCCAAGCCTAGGCTTATAATAAACTTCACCCTTTGTTTTTGCATTGGGGCACCTGGTGTGAGTTTCTTCTGGGGGGACTCCGAAATTCGGGCACAACACCATCTTCCATCATTCTTTCTCTCTGTCCCAGCACACTGTTTATTTGTTTTACGACATTATCCTGGTGAGTTGGGACAAATTTCCAACCACTGAGTTAATTCATGTATTTATTTTGAATTTATTATATTCCCATTTGGAATACACTATATGAATGCACAATCATCTTTAGCTTCGTCAGAGCTTCTCTAACCGCTTTTGCCCTAGGCTGGTCAATATTGTCTAGAAATTGGCCAGAAATCCTGATTGCCTAAGGGAGTGCACTCTTGGCCACAAAGTCTATGTCCTCATTGGTCACAGTATCATTTAGCCTTTGATCAGCTGCTCCGACCATTCTCTCCTGTCCTCTCTGTACCCCAAAAAGCTTTCGGGGACAGGCAGTAACGTTTTCTATGAGGCCCTGCAGAGGAGAGCACACCTCTGGGGAATGTACTTTCTCTACAGTCACCTCGTTTTCCACATAAAATGTCCTCCTTCTTTGGTAATTCAATCTTAAGGGCTAAGATCTTAAGTAATAAAAAAAAAGTCATTAATTCTCTCAACAGTTTTATATTTTTGTCTGAAAAATATACTTTTATTATTTTTTTAAATGCTTCCTAGATTCTTTGATTTTCTCTGTAACTTTCATTTGCAACTGGCTCATCTTCCTAAGTGAGTTTGCCCAGATCCGACACTCCCACACCTTCTGTCCTTTGTTCCCCACCACAAGCATTTGCCCCGTGGCTGTGCAGAAGGAGAGATGTTGTCGGAGGTTAGGGCCTGGAGCACCTGAGTGTGTGGCGGTCAGGGTCTGGAGCACCACTGTGCGGCTGAGGGAAGCTCATACCCACACCTGTCTCACCAAAATGCCAGCTAGCCTGCTGAGTTTGATATTTTCCTTTATAATAATAATTGTGCCATTGCAATGAAAATTAAGATGAAAGTAGACAAGCATTAAGCAAAATAAATGTTTTTCTTTCTCTTTTTTCCTTTTGTTATTTCTGTAGCGAGATACTAGCAAACTAAGCATAATGTGGCACAAAACTTTCACATTCACAAACAAAGGAACAGTTCAGTATCAGCCCTACTTCCTTTGCTGGCCTCAAACTCAAGTTATGCACCATATTAACTGCAAACAGCAGGGTCTTAATCATTCTTAGTTGCCAAATAGCCTAGCAAATTACATATTGTGTTGGCTTTGGGTACTGCTAGAGGAAATAAATGCCTGTGTTTATGTGGAAAATATGACCATATAACATAATTGGGAGTATTTAATTTTTTTTCATGAATATATAATTTCAACAATGAGTATGATGGGTATTGCTCGAGAAGTCTTCAGAAAAATGAAAAACAGATTTACCAAAATCATTAGAAACTGATCAGTGATTAGTAGCAGTCGCTTTTATTAACACAAGAATAGAGCAAAATATCAAGGTATTCATTTGTTTTCCCTCACTTAGTGCCCATGTGCTATTTCCATTAGTGCAGCCTAAAGTTACTTAATGTTCAGTTCTGCACTGGAGGGAGCGGCTCTCTGGTAGGCAGGCCTGGCCCAACGGTAAGACATATGGGAGATTCACTCCTTTTCTCTGAGCAGATGGAGACCAAGCATGTCATAGAAATAATGTGTTTTGTCTCTAGAGAGAGAATGCTGGCTGCTTTGTTCTTAGATGACGCCGTTTGCCAGGCCTTCTGGCATTTTGGGTTTCCATTGACTTTGCTTCTTTTGAAAAGAATTTCTACAAAAAGCTTGCTTTACCATGATCCAGTAGCCTGAAGTACATGCGTGAACTTTGTCTTTCCACACGTCATGGCTACTTGAGTATCACACATTTTAGGGAGGAGTTTGGGGCAGGGACCCATGGTCTTCGTAGAGATGGGAAAGCAGAGAAGCAGGAAAGTGTAACTCACCCAAGGCGGTGGGGCTGATCCTCAGACAACAGCTTTCATGACACTGTTACTTTGAGCCAGATTATTGAAGAATTGGGGTCCGTAAGAGTGAACAACTGCTAGATACCAAGCTGCCCACTGTGGACTTGTCCCCAGAAGGCATTTTAATGTGGTGACATGCACAGGTGATTGGTGATGGTGTGGGCACATTTTGTTCAGAAAGAATGTCCCTCTCATCACCGCTCATAGCTTAGACTTCTATCAGGCAAAGATGCACCAGGGTTCTTGTTCCCAGTGAATTCTGGGACTTCTGAGGTTAATTTCAGTTATAAACATTATAACTTTGAATCAGGTCATATGATCCGCTAGATTCCTGCTGGGAGACAATTGTATTATTTTACTCAGGCTGCCCTAAAAAAAGGACCAGAAATGTGTGGCTTAAACACAGGAATTTATCACCACACAGGTCTGGAGTCCAAAAGTCCAAGATCAAGGTGGTTCTTCTGAGTGCCGTGAGGGGCCTCTGCCCCAGGCGTCTCTCCATGGCTTGCAGCTGTCCACCTTCCTTATGTGTCTCCTCATATCATCTTCCCTCTCTCTGTGTCTCTCTTTCCAAATTTTTCCTTTTTATAAGAACGCCAATTACATTAGCCTGGGGCCCACGCTGAGGCTCTGACTTTAGCTTGATCACTCCTATAAAGACCCTTTTTGCAAATGATGTCATATTCTGAAGTGCTAGGGGTTAGGACTTTGATGCATCTTTCTGGGTGAAACACAATTCCATCTATAACAATAATGGACTCCGATTCGAAAATTCTTTGATTATAGTGTGACCTTCTGTGAGTGGATTAAAGGATTAATTTATTAAATACATTCAGTGAAAATCATCACAGTGTGGTAACCCTGTGTCAGCCCAACAATGTGAGTGTGCCTTGTATACCTGCGATTCCTTCCTAGTTGGAAACGTGGAGAGGCAGCAGCTTCCGTGGCCAGTTGCCTTTTGTTTATGTTGGGAGTAAGCACAGGTGGGTTGTGTTCCCGGGCATCTGTGTGCTTGACCTAGGAGGAGGCTGTTTGGTGGTCCTCGGAAAGGCTTTCGCATCTCTGCTTCTGTCTTGTGAGACTCTTCCAGGGAAGATGCGTGACGCGAGGAGGGTGTGTTGGGGGATCTAGGCCCAGGCTGACGTTCCATCTCAGGCTGGCGGTAACATGGGCTGACTTGGAATATATGACTTACCCTTTGTGGGATGCAGGTTTCTCATCTGTAAAATGAGGTCGCAGTGATAATTATGAGAACCAACCTGTAAATGCCTGCTGGAGAGTAGAAATTTGACAGGAACTAATTCCCAGCCCCACGCCTCAGTAAGTGGAATAATCGCAGCTGCCTGTCAGGTGTCTGCCAGTTGCCAGGCGCTTCCTATGCATCACCTTATATAATCTCTGCAATCATCCAGCAAGATATGTATTATTATATTATTATTTATGAGTAAATTTGGTCTCAAAGAGATAATGCAAAATAGTTTTGCATTACTGATGGAGCTGGGATTTAAACCTAGTTTGTAAGACCCATGGCCTTCCAAACACACTGCCCAACTTGGACCTGGTGTTTTGGTTTGTGTGTGTATGTGTGTGTGTATATATATATATATATATGTTTGTTTTTCCCCCACGTCATGGTTTTGATCATAATTGATCAAGTGTTCAGATGATACCTGTCTAAGGGACTGCTTTCTGTTAGAAGATATTATGCCAGTAAATCACACTATTAGCATTCATAACATAAATGCCTAATTTCTCCAAATTCAATACACTCAAACACAAGCATATAGATAGGCTTATAGTACAGAGAGTTCCTTTCCAGATGCGAACGTCAGAACCAGCTGCATGAAGGGAAAACATTTGATCAGGATCCTGGATATTTTTACTGTAGAAGCGGGGGGGTGGCATAGGAATTGATGTCAGTCAGAAGAATGAGTAGATTTATCACTCGCATGACTCACTTCCTAGTCTGCAGACACCAAGTAGCTTTGGGTCACGTAGTGAGATCTTTGATCACTGGAGACAACAGCACAAACCCCAACCCTGGCGGGTTGCTCGGAGGTCCTGTCACTGCTCTGACCTCTCTCACCAGTTTGGCCATTTCACTCTCTGTCCTCCTTTGGTGCCTACCCACTTCACGTCACCAGCAGAGTGTACCCACTTTGCGTCACCAGCGGAGTGTACTCAGTATGATGAAGGATTTCACGTGGGAATAGAGAAAAATGCTCTCACCTTTGAAATAACCACACACTCGGTTCAACAATTATTTCCATTCAATTGTGTGAAGAAAGTAAGGAAACCCCTTTTAACACAATTTTATTACTAACCCTCGATTGGGTCTAACGTGCCAGGAACGATACTAATATTTTTACGTAGTCTGTCTCATTTTGTTCCTCCCAACAACCTGGGGAACTACTTTTTATTGTTATCTTCTATTAGATGTAAAATATTCTAGGAGGCATTATCTAGTGTTATTATATAAAAGCCTGATAAATTCAAACACAGATTCTGGGCTCTCTTTATGGTGGGCATACGCTGGCGGGACGTGTGCCAAGGCCCCCTCTCACCATTCAATATCAAGTGATGAGACATTTACCTGAGTCAAGAAGGACAGGAAAGAATGTGGAAAGAGAACCCCTCTGATATTTTTGAAATGTATCAAAACTTAGGGCCCAAAGATTCTCTAAAATGCATGGGTGCCTGTGACTGTGGTTATGGTGCTGAGTTTTGAGAAGGCGGCAGTCCAGACAGGAAGGGGTGCTCTCCCGAGTTGTAACCCGCCCTGTGACTACAATGTAAGTGTCAGGGACAGATGGAAAATGAGGACGTTATGCAGCCTCCTCATTATTCCTTGTCAGTGCTGAGTTCCATTAGGAAAATTAATATATTGACGATTTCTCTTGAGGTGAATGTCGAGAAAATGATGCATGCAGAGGGGGAAATAGGAACGTCTAATATTTATGATCTACCCACTGGCAGTTCGGGGATACTCTGTGTCCCAATCCTGGAGTCTCAGTCATCTTGGCAAACCTGGTGACACAGGAGCACAGTCCTCACGTGCTGTGCTGAAGCCAGCGCCCCTCATCAGAATGCTCCTAGCAGGCAGGGGGCTGGGGTTTGTTCACAAGAGAGTACTTTGTCGGTGCTGAACTGTCACCAAAGCCTCATTTATCATTTTAATAAACTTTCAAAGGGAGAGGAAGGATTTCCCCAGATCCTCTTCTTCTTTGGCACAGAAGCGTAATCGGTAATCAGTTGTGGATCAGTATTAGGCCCGTGTTAATTTCTCTTAATCCTCATGTGAATAGTTTATTTTCATTAATATTCACACTAAGACATCTCAGCACATTTTCCTTAATAATATGTTTGTTTGGAGGAGGAAGTATTGGCCAAAATAATAGTAAAAGTTCAGGCAAAATAAAGCAGAGAATGAAAAAGTAAAATTTACCACCATATAAGCATTCCAAAAAATTCACACTTATAAACATGGAAGAGGAGATTGAGTTTTTACTGCAGGTGAAGTGTGTCAGGTGCCATATGCATGTGGCTTTGTTTATGCTATGGGATCACAGGGTGCATCCTAGCATCCTAATTTTAAGGTAAAGAAATTCAGGCTCAGAACTACAGAGTCCATTTGTCAGAATTGCCCACAGGTCTGATCTCCAGTCTCTGCTCTTTCCCTTGTCTTCCCAGGGAATGAGAAGGAATACACTTCTCTTAGTCATGCTAAACTTTCCCTTTCCACAATTGTCTCACAGTATCCCACCTTCCCACCCTCTCTACCTTGCTCCAAAAGGATCATACTTGAACCTTGTTCCCCAGAATTCCTGGGTTTCCAACTAGTATCTAGAACCAGGAAGATTGCTAAATGTTTTCAGAAACTAGATTAGAGAGTGCAAAGTATGGTTCTTGAAAACTCGGAGCTAGTAACGTGGAGGAGCCCAGGGAAGAAGTCTTGGTACTCAAATGAAATTCTTTGACAAAGGAAAGAAGGTGGAGAATGCTCTGGAGAATGAATGACCAGCAGGACCCTCATGGTGGCCTGGGAATTGACAGTGCCCCTTCCTTTCTGGTCTCTGTCAGCAGGGACTGCTCTTAAGGGCACTCCTGGAGGTTTACATTCTTTGGGTTTGCACCAAACAAGAAAATAAAAGCCAGATTCAGGAAACTGAGAGTCAGTAGTCAGGAGCCAGACAAACCCCTCTAGGCTTAGGAGCAATGAGGAGAGCAGGAGAAGAGATAGTGGGGGGACGTGACATGAATGAACAGCAGTTGGCAGGGACAGAGGAGGCCTGGCCACCCCCAAGTGCTGACTGCTACACTCCCAGAAGCGGGCACAGGGACCCATCTTAGGAGGCCCTCACTGAGGAGTGGTGGTCCCAAGTGGTGTGGACGGTGGGACAGGGAAGCCAGGGGAACAGAAAAGATGATGCTGCAAAGGGCATAATGGTGGGCCAGAGAACACCTGAAGAGGGGTCTCTTCCCTAAGATGCTCTGTGCTGGGCAACAACTCTCCTCCCCCCATGGAGGCTGGGACCTGGCTGCAAAGCCCTCTTCAAACTTCTGTGTTTTCCTTATAAATGAAGTTCTCACACTGTTTCAATAATGCTTCTTAGTGCCTCGCATCTGACAAAATAGGGCCAGCTCTGCTCCCTCACTATGAAACTTTATACGCTGTGGTCTTCCATTTCCCAGCCCCCAGACGGAGAGGGCTTGTGCTTCGCCCGTGAGCTCCTCTGAGCAGATGGTCCGCTGTAATGAAAGCCATCTTCAGTCATCACGGAGGCAGGTCCTGTGCCCTCCGTGGCCTCTGGGTCTCCACGGGGTTTTGTGTACTTGTCCATGGCATTGAAGGTCTTCCTTCATGTCTGAATCTCTGACTATGCAGCAGGTTCCTACCATTGACAATCACATTGCATGGAGCTAGAAAAATAAATTCACAAAAGGAACAGACAAATATTTCCTTGCTGGCGGTGAATCTTGCAAAACCAAGAGAAGAAAAAAAAAAAATGACCCCACTATCCTGCCAAGCAATGCAAAATTGCCAGTTTTAAGCAATGTTTGTTATCATTTAATTAATAAACATTTCTCATTGAATTTACAATCCTTTCCTAATAGTTTATAATAACACTATAGTATAAGTCATCATTATCATTTGCGCTGTACAAGTAAGGAGGTTAATTTCTTCTCTGCCTGTTGCTAACATAGCAGACAAAGGGTTCTTCCCCCTCTCTTGCCATTGTTCCCCACTGCTGCTGAGACCTCATCCCAGCAACTGGGAATGAAGTCTTTGCTGAATGACAAGGACTCAAAGACAAAAGAAGGCCAAGGTCAGCCTGACAATGTGCCTGTCACTGCTTTCTGAAGAAGCCCAATATATACACACAAGGGGAAAAATTTGACCTAGACTTAATCCAGAAAGGCTTTCAGAGACAAAGCCTCATCGTGGGTGCTATTGTTAATTGCACGCCTTGAAATGTGTCCCTCATTTTCAGCACCTGTAAATCAACAGAACAGAGAGAAAGGCACATTCAGATGACAGGAGAGGATCCTGCAAGAATTACTATTTTCCTGGTATATTTCTTACTTGCTGCCAAAAGAGAGCACTGGTTCAAAAGAATTTAGGTAATTCTGAAATTGGGGACTTTTTTAGTAGCTAGCCTTTTGTTGTCGCTATTTTAATGACACTTTGAAAGCATACCACAATGTAACACATTGGGGTGTTTAAGTATGCGTTAGCACATTTTAAATATACACATACGCCCATCATAAAAAGCTGTGAGAGAGTCGTGTAACAAAAAAATGGAAGTAATATAAACAGAGAAAAAGAGTCTGTACAGGAGATGTACAAAAAACTCTTTTCTGCACAGACTTACTCAGGCAGTTTTAAGGGATTTGCTTTTGATGAGGCCAGTTCCCTATTTGCTTATTTTTAAGTCTGAATTGAAGATATGCTTCCCAGGCTAAATCTCTACTTAAGTCGTATTTCTAAGCCAAAACTGGAAAGGTTGACACATGGCCTTAACAAAAATTGTAAGACCAATATCTCATGGGCCTAAAACCAAGTATGAACATAAAAGAAAAACAGACCACAGAGGTGAAATCCAAGAAGGTGTTTTAAGACAATAAAAGAAGGATTCTTTTTCTTCTTCTTCTTCTTCTTCTATTTTTCTGGTTTGTTTTTGTGATTTATAGATTTTTCTCTCCAGCCAGGAGTGTTTGGTATTTACAGAGGGGAAACCATTTTAATGTTTATGAAAAGTTCTGAACAGAGGCATAAGCAATGAGGTCCTCTATTAGGGTGAGTAAAAGGGGCTAATGTTGGAAGGGTGGTAGGTAGCTTGTTCCCCTCCTCTTTGAAATGGCTTGAAGTAGATGTGAATGGCCTTCAACTTCACCAGCATCTTTGTTCTCAATCTGGAGAGGTGTGGCTTACTTTCTGACTCCACTGTCACTGCCAGGCCTGCTGATGGAGGAGGTCCAAAGTCAAATGCAGATGCCTTCATAGTCTTGAGCCACTGTCGCCTTTCAGACCAAGAACTGAGCTTGTTATTTAGCTACTAAATTGTGCCTACACAATTCAACTTTGTTATTAATCTTTCTGTTGATTTGTTTAAAACAATTTATCAGGATTCTTTTATTTCAATAATTCTCTGCTAAGCAGTAGTGGAAAGAATGGCACAACTCTGGTGCTGGATGAATGTTTTGTGGATGACAATACAAATGAGTTCTAATGGGCTCTTAGTACGGACGCATTTATTTAGCATCTATCTGTATAAAATATTAGGTACACATTGAGGTAATTCTGAGAATAATAATTTACAATTTTGACTTTGAATTACTTACAATGTCATCTGAAAATGTAGCACACATAAAATCTTTGTTCAAGAAGAATACTGTGTAAGTGCTAAGAAAGACATAATTAATTGCAACTGGGAGGATTAAAAGAAGAATAAGTCTTGTTTTAATCGCGCAGAGACTTGAGGAACCAGGAAGCATTCCACATGAGAGAACGGCATGAACAAAGGTATAGAGAAAATGACAGCAGCGGATCGCCCTGACAGCCGTCCATCACCTGCAGGATGTCAGGCACTCAGCCACA
This sequence comes from Perodicticus potto, assembly GCA_963574655.1. Lineage (NCBI taxonomy): Eukaryota > Metazoa > Chordata > Mammalia > Primates > Lorisidae > Perodicticus > Perodicticus potto. The sequence continues at coordinate 9,429 of CAUYRH010009141.1, forward strand.
GACTTCACACGCATCATATCGTTTACAAAAATAAAAACAAAAAATACATTGAGTTATTTTATCATCTCTGTTTTATAGATCAGGAAATTGGGGCTCAAAAGAGTAAACAATTTTCCCAAGTAAGTCATAAACCTGGATGCAAATTTACATCTTTTTGAAAGCTGGCAAAGCCTCGGGGGAAAACAAGAAGCTCTCCTGTAGATTGGTACATAAGCTTCTGCTATGACTGAGGGATATGTCCTTAGGGGACAACTAACGTCCAAGGGAGGCAGGCATGGTACGTGTCAAGTAGATGGTCAATCCACAATGTAGCACACCGGTTCTCAGATGGACGAGGGCAGGAACAAATGGCAGGCATCTGATGAGTAGAAGAACATAAAGGGCACCTCTGCTCTTGATTAGCTGTGGGATCTTGAGCAAGGCACTTCACCCTCCTCTTTCTCTTACTTTAAAATGAAGAACCCTGACTATAAGATTTCTGAAAGCCCTTCTGATTCTAAATTCAAAGTCTCTAAAAATTTTCCATGGGTTGGAAAGGAACAAGATTAGAACTGGAATGTTAGACACAAGATGATCTTTAAAGATAAATTGGAGGATAAAGAGAATTATTTAAAATGCCATAATGCTAGAACTTGTGCTAAATCTCACACTCTCTTCCTTCTCCTTTCAGCCCAATTTTCCTTAGACTTTTTATTATAATCCCAGAGCTATTTGCTTATCAGTCTTCCCTACTAGGCTGTAAGTCTGCTGGAGCAAGGATCATATCTATCTTGCTCATCTTTGCATTTTCAGTGCCTAGGACTCTACCAGAAATATAACAAGCATTCAAGAATTTGTCATTTGAGCATTAAAAATTATAAACATGGTAGTTTTGATGACATATAAATTTACAGAAGATTAGCTATTCAATCATACAGATTGAAGATTGGCTCTTCAAACATATGAAAACATCATTAAGCAAAACATGTAGTTTATCCAGTAAGAATTCAGGAGAGGAAGACATTGCAATATCGATAGAGTAATAGCAAATCTAATCAGAGAGGCAGAGAAATTATGAAGCATTTTATCAGGCAGTCAAGACATTAGTTGAAAGAAGTTGTTTGCAACTTGTTTGAGGGGTTATGGGATTCTGTTTACTAAAATTAGTTAGCTTAAGTTGAAAAAGATTCTGAATAAGTTAATAAGGTTGTCATTTCCACCCAAAGAAAGAGAGAAAAATGAAGAATAAAGAAAGTAAGTATGTGGAAGGGAGGAAAATAGAAAAGAAAAGAAAAGAAGGAAGGAAGGAAGGAAGGAAGGAAGGAAGGAAGGAAGGAAGGAAGGGCAGGAAAAGAAAGAAGCCCTAGAAGAAAAAGAAAGAAAGAAGGAAGGAAGGGAAGAAAAAGGAAGGGAGGAAGGTGAAAAGAAAAGAAAGGAAAAGAAAAGAATAGAAAGAAAAGCAAAGCAAAGAAAGAAGGAAGGAAGGGAAGAAGGAAGGAAGGAAGGAAGGAAGGAAGGAAGGAAGGAAGGAAGGAAGGAAGGAAGGAAGGAAGGAAGGAAGGAAGGAAGGAAGAAAGGAAGGAAGGAAGAGAAGGAGGAAGGGAGGGAGGGAGGAAGGAAGGGCAGG
>CAUYRH010009144.1:0-75130 GCA_963574655.1 Perodicticus potto
TATAGACATTTTAACAATGTTGATTCTTACCAGCCATGAGCATGGTAAATTTTTCCATTTGTTAACATTTTCAGCTATTTCTTTTCTTAAAGTTTCATAGTTCTCTTTATAGAGATCTTTCACATCCTTTGTTAGGTAAACCCCCAAATATTTCATCTTCTTTGACACTATTGTGAAAGGAATAGAGTCCTTGACTGTTTTTTGGGCTTGGCTATTTTTGGTATATGTAAAGGCTACAGATTTATGGGTGTTGGTTTTGTAGCCTGAGACATTGCTGTATTCCTTGATCACTTCTCAAAGTTTTGTAGTAGAATCCCTGGTGTTTTCCAGATATACAATCATATCGTCTGTGAAGAGTGAAAGTTTGATCTCTTCTGACCGTATGTGAATACCCTTGATTGCCTTTTCTTCCCTAATTGCAATGGCAAAAACTTCCATTACAATCTTAAAGAGCAATGGAGACAATGGGCAACCTTGCCTAGTTCCTGATCTAAGTGGGAATGATTTCAACCGAGTTGTACTTTCTAATAAACTTTACCTGTTTTTAAATGCATGTGAATAATGGAAAAGCTAAAATAATTTAGAAATTAAATAAAAATTGTAGGCACGTCTAGAGTTTTAGCTGAATTATGTTTGGCGATTCCTCCAACATTACCCATAAAAGGTTAATTCTATTGGTATAAATGAGTTTATAAATCATCCTATTTAGATGTGGGTTGCAAGGCAACCAGCAATGCTTTGTCAAAAAAACAGGAGTCCTTTTCCAGGAAATGATCTGTCTGAACAACTGTCTTTAAACATCACCATTTAACTGGAGGAACCATGATTAGAAGTAAATCCTTTACCATGTTTTGATCTTATTGTTCACCCTTAGCCTGAATGAACTAATGGCATTATCTTGCCTTGCTGCTGGAATCCTGATCATTTGCTGATGATATTCTTTAGATGAAAGGAGCTGTCCCTGTTAGCTTAAAGAAAAGAGCTGTCTTGTTACTATTGCTTCTTAGACACATATGGAAACACTTCTGCAGATTGCCCAATTGTTCCTTCTTCCTTGCTTTTGCAATAGTCAGCTGTTTAACTTACATTCCAGCCACGATGTAGTAATGAAAAGGGAGGGCCACAGCATAATTTCACAAAATATAGTTTTTCGTTATTTCTCCTTTGACATAGAGATTTTCAAATATCAATAGCTCGTGTTGTCCTTACAGTTTTAAACAATGCATTTTAAACTGCACATAAGTGAAAAGGAGATACTTTCTTCCAAAATATTTGCCTATCTAAATACTTAACTACAAGGAAAAAGTGGTAACAAGATTTATGAGCAGAGCACTATATCATAATGAAAGAAAGGTGGAATAAAAGAATGTTTGTATGTTCATGAAACGAACCAGGAAGCAACAGGAGCGAGATGGGGAGAAAGAGAAAGAAAGAGAGAGGAAGAGAGGGGAGAAGGGCTGGAGTGGTGTGTTTGAAAAATAAAATGAGGTCTATACTATAGTTAGAAAACAGAGGCTGGAAATCACTATCTAGGAACCTGAAAATGTGAATGGCGTAGGCAAATAAATAATGGTTACTGGAGACCATTAGAAGACAACTTGGCATTTGTAGTCACTGAAGTTGAAGTGTTTAGCAACTTTGTATTTTTCTCCAGCCATACTCAGTTGCATGGACACTGGGCAGAATAACGAGGTAATTTAACCAGAGGTGGGATTTTGTCAAGTAAAAATCTTTAAGAGATGGGAAGGAAATTGAGATAAAGACAAAGAGAGATGATAATGATGAATCATAAAATTTAATAGACAAATGGTAGTATTAATAGCTTTTAGGCTCTATGAATCTAAAGATCAATGAAGTTGGGTACTGGATGAATTAACCTGGCCAGTGGTGATTGGAGTAAGATATGCCAAATAAAGAGAATTTTCAGTAATTCATAAAGACAAGAACAGGGGACTAACCACAAGGGATAACTGGAAGAGAGGCAGCAAGAGACCAGGCTTTCAGTTTAATCATCTAAATACCCAGTCAGCCTTCATATCTGTGAATACCACATCTTGGATCCAATTTTTTTTAATTCCATCTATACTAAACATGTAAAGACACTTTTGTCATTATTTACTAAATGATACAGTATAACAAACATTTATATAGCCTTTACTTTGCATTAGGTATTATAAGTAATCTAGAGTTGATTTAAAGTATGTGGCAGGGGATACATGGGTTTTATGCAAATACCACATTGACTTACGTACTACAGACTTCAGCTTCCATGGGAGGTGATGGAACCAACTCCCCCTAGGATACTGAAGAAAACTTGTATGTGAAAGTCACCCAAAAATTCAATGGAAGTAATGTCTGGGACAGACGCAGTAAGCAAGGAGCTAAGATCTTCCACAAATGAGGAGTGTGTCCCAGAAGTCAGTATAAACTTTTCAGGTGTTCATAGACAGCAAGCTCCGTTTGCCCCTTTCATGTATCTGTTCCTGCCTTAAAACAAGCCAGTTGTGATTTTCAGTTTTTTCTTTGGTCAGAGGAATGATTATGAGGTGCTGCAGGTGTAGGCAGGAAAAAAAAATGTGTGCAATACTATTTTATTGAATAGGTAATTATTTAGTCAAATGTACCTTTAAAAACAGATTTTATCTTAGCCAGCTTTAAGTTCACAGCATTATTGAGCAGAAAGTAGAGAAATTTTCTGTACACCCTCTGCCCACACACATACGTAACTTCTCCTGCTATCAGTATGTGGTGCGCTTGTTACAATTGATGAGCTTGTATTGGCACATGATTATTACCCAGAAAAGGTCCATAGTTTACATTAGGTGTTACTCTTGGATGCATTCTGTGGGTTTGGACAGATGCCTCCTGTATACACCATTATGGTAACACACAGAATATTAGGTCAGCAAATCTGAAAAGTCCAATTTTGCATCAAAAGTTTAGTTTATTTTATCATATCTCAAACAAGATGCAGTGTAATTAATCAAACTATGTGCCTAAAATCAACTTGGTTTTGCCAGCTTGACTGTAGTTTGTGCGTACCAGCAACAAAAAAGCCTGGAGAGAGAGTGGCAAAAGGCATTTTCCACAGCTTGTTGAGAATTTAATGTTTATCCTTGCAAGAGGTGGTCCAAAACCTGGAAGAAGCGGGAGTTGGTTGGTGCAAGGTCTGGTGAATACAGCAGATGACAGAGAGTTTCCAAGTCTAGCTTCTGCAGCTTGAGCAATAGTGTTTGTAAACATATGGTGGAGCATTGTTTTGCAAGAGGATTGGCCTGTCTCTGTAGAACAATGTCAGCTGCTTAATCACAATCATCATTTCATCCAACTGATTGCAGCAGACATTTGCTGTAATCTCTTGACCAGAATTCATGAAGCTGTAATGGATAAGATCAACAAACAGACATCATTAACTATTTTTGATGAATATTTGGTTTTTGACTGTGTTTTTACACTTCATCTTTATCCAACCATTGTGTTGAATGCTTGCAATTGTCAAAAAGAATCCATTTTTCATCACATGTACAATACAGTGAAGAAATAATGAGCCTTTATGTTGTGACAGCAAAGACAGACAAGCTTCAAGACAATTTCTCTTCTGATGCTCATTTAATTCATGCAGTACTCATCTATCCAGCTTTTTTACCTTGCTGATTTATTTCAAACAGTCCAATCTTGCTGAAATAGTAACATCAAACCTCGCTGCTAATTCATGCATAGTTTGACATGGATTCACTTCCACTGCAGCTTTCAGCTCATCATTATCCACCTTGGTCTGTCTCAGGTCACCCATATAGCTCATTTTCAAGATTAAAATCACAGAAATGGACGTGGTGAGCTGGCTCACACCTGTAATACTAGTACTCTGGGAGGCTGAGGCGGGTGGATTGCCTGAGTTCAGGAGTTCTAGACCAGCCTGACAATAGCAAGAACCACCTCTACTAAAAATAGAAAAACTAGCAGGGGATTGTGGTGAATGCCTGTAGTCCCAGGCACTTGGGAGGCTGAGGCAAGAGGATCACTTGAGCCCAAGAGTTTGAGGTTGCTGTGAGCTATGACGCTACAGCACTCTACCCAGGGTGACAAGTGAGACTCCATCTCAAAACCAAACCAAACAAAAAAAATTGAGGGAATGGAACTTCTCAAACCATCCACATATTGTGCTTTCATCAGCAACGTCCTTCACAAACACTTTGTAGGTATTTCACTGGTTCCATGATGGAACTCATATTCAAAAATAACACAAATTTTTGACTTATCCATGGTTTCACAAAAATTGCTCTAAAAAATTTGAAAGATAATTACAAGCTAAATCATGCATTTGAAAGAATGAAGTTGTACTTTCACCACAAAAAGAAAGTGTCAAAATGAAAAGTCAGAGATATCAAATGTCACACTTAGTAATTAAGAAAATTGGGCATTTCATACTTGCTAGCATAATAGTTTCATTGCCCTAAAATCCTTGTGTTCCCTTTCCCCATCCACTGGCAACCAGGGACCTTTCAATTGTCTTCATAGTTTTGCCTTTCCCAGAATAGCATATACTATTTGGGAGAATATAGTACGTAACCTTTCAGATTTGTTTCTTTCACAGGTAATATGCATTTAAGTTTCCTCCATGTCTTTTCATGGCTTGATAGCTCATTTGTTTTTAGTGATGTACTTTTCAAAATGTTGTGTGTGTGTGTGTATTGTGTTTAAGTACTCCCAATAGTCATTCATGTGTTTAAGTAAAATATGGCACAATTGAATTTATAGAATTCCTGCAATTTTTTACAAGCATGATTTTTTTTTCTACATTTACGCTTTTTGCAGTTCAAAGTTGAAATTTAAGATTACATTCAGAAATTCAGGGTGAATGTGTATAGTTCTGTTATCTGTCTCAGATAATTCTATTCTCTTCATTTAATTGAATAGCTTTCCTATTGCAGTGTTTTATTAATCAATAAGTACATATAAGCTGCACTTTATTCTATGTTATGTCTTAAATGGACCACATTACTAAAACAGAAAAAAAAAAAGGAAACATATGTTTTCTTCAACTGGTAATCAACTGATTATTAAATTTTCAAAAGCTTTTTAAAAAGTCTTCAGAAAATCAGATATTGAATTACTAACTTTATAAATGTGTTACTTGTTCATTACGGTTTTGTGAATAGTAAGCTCAGTATGTTATGGAATGCTGAGATAGAGCAAATATGAAGCCAGTCTTTTCAAAAATGAAATTTAGTCTCAAGGTGGAAATGTTTTTCATCATGATGGTCTATAAGAGGCTGCAGAGTAGGCATTTTTGAGCTTGATTTCAGATTCAGGAAGCCTGGCTGTAAGACCTTGCTTTGCTACATGTTATATTTACCTTATGCATTCGACTCAAATTCTCTTTCGTATATTAAAGCCCTATTTCTTAAGGTGATGGTATTAGAGGCTGGAATCTTTGGAAAATAATTAGGTCTAGATGAGGTTATGAGGGTGGAGCCTTCATTATGGGATGGAACAGAGACTTGGGCTGCCTCTCTTCCTGTGTGCACCAAGGAAGGCCATATAAGGTCATAACCAGGAAGAGGTCCTTCACCAAGAACCCAACTATGCTGACATCCTGATCTCAGAATTCTAGCCTTAAGAACTGCTGGAAATAAATATTTATATTTTAAACCAAGTAGTCTAGGCCAGGCACAGTGGGTCATGCCTGTGATCCTAGTACTCTGGGAGGCTGAGGCAGGAGGATCTCTTGAGGTCAGGAGTTAGAGACCAGCTTGAGGAAGGCAAGACCTGCCCCCTACTAAAAAATAGAAAACTTAGTGGGTCATGGTGGCACATACTTGTAGTCTCATATACTTAGGAGGCTGGAGAAGGAAGATTGCTTGAGCCCAGGAGTTTGAGGTTGCTGTGAGCTGGGCTGATGCCAAGGCACTCTAGCCTGAACAAAACAAAACATAACAAAACAAAACAAAGAAAAAACCCAAACACATGTAGTATATGGTGTTTTATTATGGAAGCCTGAACTAGGACAGTTCTTCAATGATATTTTATAAACACAGTGATTTAGTTAATAGGGGAATTTTTTTAAATTTCAGACTAATATGCAGGTACACTTGATTAGATTACATTGTTTGTATTTGTTAGATAACGTCCAAGTCGTAGTTGAGCCCCTCACCCAGGAGGTGTTTTATATAGATTGTGCCCCCTAAGTGAGAGCTTGCCAATCCTCCTGTCTCCTCCTCTTCTCCCTCCTCCCTGCTTGAATTAAATTATATTTTTCTCTCATGTGGGTGTGCATCTACTGCTTTCATATTAGTATTGAGTACATTGGATATTTGCCTTTCTATTCTTGTGATACCTTTACTGAGGAGAATGTTCTTCAACTTGATCCAGGTTAATACAAAAGATAGAAACTCTCCCCCTTTTTTGTGGCTGATGAATATTCCATGGCATACGGATACCACAATTTATATTTATTAGTCTATTCATGAATTGACAGGCACATGTGTTGTTTCCACATCTTGTCAATTGTGAATTGAGCTGCCATAAACATTCTCATCCCTATGGTGATTCATCCCATTGGTGATTCATCCCTATCACCAATGTCCTTATGGCAAAATGATTTTTTTTCTGGGTAGATACTTAGTAACAGGATTTCAGGGTCAAACGGAAGGTCTACTTTTAGCTCTTTGAGGATTCCCTATACTTCTTCCCAAAGAGGTCGTATTAGTTTGCAATTCCACCAACCGTGTCAAAGTGTTCCCTTTTCTCCATAACCACACCAGCATCTACAGCTGTAGGACTTTTTGATGAGGATTACTCTCAGTGCAGTTTGGTGCTGTCTCAAGGTGGTTTTGATTTGCATTTATTTGATGATTAGGAAAGATGAGCATTTTCTCATGTGTTTGTTAACCAATCTTCTGTCTTCTTCAGAGAAGGTTCAGTTCATGTCTCTTGCTCAGTAATAAATGGGACTGTTTGCTAGCTTTTTGTTGATTACTGTCATTTATCTGTAGATTCTGACTATCAGTCAGTAGGGTAATAATTTGAGGGGCATGATTATATTAGAAATTGACAGAACTCTACATCTCCATAGGTAACAATGTTCAAATTCTGAACCCAGGCCTCATGCATTTCAAATTTTGATTGCCAGAGTATCTACATTAAAGAATTATTATCAATTTGACATGAAAGTAGTGGGCAACATGTTTGTCATTATCAAAAAAAGATTTATAAACATAGTAATAAACATAGTGTAGAACTCTTTTACCAGTGGAAGCTACCCTTTGCTAAAATATTATTAATTTTTTCTTTAATTCTTAGGAAAAACAAAATTATTAATATCACAGTGAAACCTAATTACATGATAACTATTTAATGACATATACTGTTACTTAATAACACCTGTGTTCCATATAAGACAGTATGGTTGGTAGAAAGAACAGCGAGTGACCCAGGAGTGAGAATCAGCACCTACCTTACTCAGCCACTCGAATACAGAAAGCCACAGCCCTGCCATTTCAGCTTCCTGGATCTGTTTGCCCATCCACTGAGCGAAGGAGATGGGCCTCAGAAACCCTAGCCCAGCATTTTGCTAAGCACTTTTGTTAATTGTAGACATTAAAGGGTCTATGTCATTTGTTTTTCTCCTATTGCCTGCTCTAAAGATGATTGAAGCCTGAGAACATTTTGTTGTGTTTGTAGCCTGAATTGCTTGACCTGGTGCAGCCTTTGAGGCTCTGGATCAAATTTTCAGTCACACAATATTCAGTTTTCCCTTCCCTCAGCCTTCTTTATTTCCCACCTCTTTCCATGATTTTTTAGTCTGTCCTACTTTTACGAGGTTGTTAAAAAAAAATTCACTGTGGAAGATTAGGAGGAAATGATGAGGCTGCTGGTTGCTGGGTAACTGCTCTTTAACCATGATTCAATGTTTAATAAGACTGTTTTATCTGGTTCCAGAGTCTTCCCAGAATTTCACTGTTGCTGATTTTGTGTTCTTTTAGGGGGAAAAAAACCCCAGTGAACTTAGAAGCTTTTTTCTATGATATTTCTCAAATTCATACTTTTAATTTTAATTTGTTGCTCATCATCAAGTACTGCAGCTTGATCAAGTCCTGTTCTTTTCTCTCTTAATAGGAAGGGATTTTCCTAAGAAACACTTCAAATTTTATGTATATATGTAATATGTATATATGTTCTCTCAAAGCAGTTCCAAAAACCAGAGATAAAAAAATATATACTTTTTATCGTCTATTGAAATAGGTTTCAAAACTCAGAAGCAAACCTTTTAACACAGGTTCTCCATTCCTGAATTTTTTATTTAGATTATTTTGTTAAGTAGCCACAAATTATAGTTGAATGATGTTTTCAAAAGAAAGCATGGGGGCTACATTTCCTGAGTTCTTGGGGGCTTAAGAATACTTGCCTCTTGGGCGGCGTCTGTGGCTCAAAGGAGTAGGGTGCCGGCCGCATGTGCTGGAGGTGGTGGGTTCAAACCCAGCCCGGGCCAAAAACTGCAAAAAAAAAGAATACCTGCCTCTTGCCTTTATAATTAGTCACACCATGGCTGAATATAATCCTTAGGTCACAATTTCTTTACCTTGAAAATTTTGACAATTGCTTAATTTTTCTCTGTCTTTAAATTTTCTTTGGGGGACTCTAGGGGCTAGACTGAATTTTTCCCTTGGGAAGAAAGTATCTTTTTGTTGTGATGATGCCTGAAAAAGCTTTCTGTAGCTTTGGTTTAAATAACTAGGAAATGTCTTGATGTTAATTTAACGGTATGAAATATTCTAATGGGTATTGTATAACCATCTAAAGATTCAGAATTTATCCATTTTATGGAAAATTTTCCGAATTGTATCAATGAATATATCTATTGGACTTACTATATTTCAGTGGTTCTAACCATCTCTGTCCTCTTGCTTACTCAATAAGACTGTTCCACTCTTAACAGGGACCAGAGTAAGTACTGGGGCTAGTCACTGAAATTAAACTATGTTCTTTAGACTTTTTATCGTCTGATGGAATTCCATGATTTAGAGGAATAATTTGCTCCCTCAAGCGTCCTCGACTCCATTGTAAGTGTCAGAGGGTGTCCCAGTCTCCCATTGCCCTTACCCTCCACCAATCAGGCCTTAAATCCACTAGTATAAATCTTACTGAACCTTGTATACCTATCTATAGATCTGGGAGTCTCCCGGAGAAGTCACAGACTCTCAGATCATTCCATACCTATCTTATTTTGATCCCTAGAAGGGTCTTCGTGAACTCATTTCTGGGCCCATGTTTGATTTGACTTGTTCCCATCTCTAGAAATGCTTTCATTGTGTTTGTTTCAAATTCATAGTCCACCTCAGACTCTTCCCTGAATTATTTGCTTTATGCTCATGTCCTCACATAAACCTGACTTTCATTTGATTATTTTTCTACTTCTGTAGCTCTCTCAAAGGGTGTCCCCCATCCCCAAAATCCTTGAACCACAAGTTCGCTTAAATCCCTCCTTGGGGAACATGTGGGTTGAGTGAATTCACTGCAGTTTCTAACTTGGGGATGGAACTCTTTCCTCCTTTAGTGCAATCAGGCATCTTAAACGTTTATGTTTTTGTTGCTCCTTGGCCTGGCCCATATTCCCTATATATGGGTTGGTATGTTTTATTCCTGCTACACCAATACGAGACATCTTTTTCTGAGCTTGCAAGCTGTGGGACTCACTCTGAAGTTACGCCCTCCATGCTTGAGGACTCCCACCCCCATCACAAATGAAATCCCATCTTTTTGGTTTGGGAAAACCAATCGGTGTACCATTTTTGTTCATTTGCTTTTCCTATTTCAGTCATCAAAGATCCGTGGCCTCTTCAAGGATCACACAATGGATCCATCATTAGCTTCAGGCAGGATATAAGCTCAAATATGTAGGTGAGGCAGGTAATGTTGATGAGGAACCCAGTCTAGGTAGAGGAACACATGGCTTGTCCAGAGCAGACGGGATCACTCAACTGTAGCTGATGCTTGTTTTGAATGTGAAACCTTGGATACCTGTGCTCCGATTGTTTGAGAGAAAACATTCCACAATTTTTTGTGACATTTCAAGTATGGGTTCAAGTTGTTTAATGAATGAACTCTGTTTGTAGCAGTCTTTCTCACTTGGCTTTCAGCACCTTGACCTCTTTCTTAAGTCTTCTCTTTTTACCCCAAACAATGTAACCAGTATCAAGCACTGCCAAGACTTTCAATAATGTTCTCATGCTTACCTCCTTTTCAGCTTCACTCTGAAGCACTTACTCCTTGTTTCTGTTTCATTGTTTAACAGACTTTTATATGCAATATCTCTCAGTTTGAACTCAAGCTCTTTCATCTCAAATTGTTCTTATTCCATTAAGTGGAAACTTCATGTGCTCAGTTGCTCATAGGGAAAGGAGAAAAACCAGAGAGCCCAGTCAGGGTGAGGAGGGACAAACACTTCTCCAGGAAACCTTCAGGCCTGAAGGGAACATCTTCTATTTGTGACATAGAAATCAAATATATAAAAAGTGAAAAAAAATCCTAGAAATAACAACCTGCCCACTAAAGAAGAATTTAAGACAACTTTTCGGTCATGGCCTTGATTCTGGTAAAGGAGATTTCAAAGAAAAAAGCCTCTTCTGGCTTGGCACCTATAGCTCAAGTGGCTAAGGCACCAGCCACATACACTGGAGCTGGTGGGTTCGAATCCAGCCCGGGCCTGCCAAACAACAATGACAACTACAACCAAAAAAATAGCCAGGAGTTGTGGTGGGCACCTGTAGTCTCAGCTACTTGGGAGGCTGAGGCAAGAGAATCCCTTAAGCCCAGGAGTTGGAGGTTGGTGTGAGCTGTGATGCCACAACACTCTACCCAGGGCGAGAGGTTGAGGCTCTGTCTCAAAAAAAAAAAAAAAAAAAAAAAAAAAGAAAGAAAGAAAAGAAAAGAAAGAAAGAAAAAGAAAAAAGAAAAAGCCTGTTCTGAGAATTATCAAGGAAATTGTCCCTTAAGTGAGTTTTAGGCAATGATGCGCTTTACTGACATACCTCCGAAAAAAACTAACATGATATTTATTTTCAAGTGATCCTGGGATACAGTGTTTCTAGAAGAAATAGATGCAAATTCTCTTTGAAGAAATTTATATTTTTTTCAAGGAAAAGATTTGTGCAGTTGAAGATACAAAGATTATGAACTCATGTCTGAAGTAAACAATGCCTAATGCAGTAATTTAGCCTTAGTGAGAACACGCAAAACATCATAAACAAACCCGAAAAGACTGAAGATTCTGGATATACATTCTAAAATGAAGATATTTAATGAGTAAAAAGAATTAAAGTGAATTGAAAATGGGCAAAGGCTGTAACTATGCCAGTGACAAAATATGGAGATCGATGACCAATAGACAAATGAAAAGATAGCCAATCTCATTCTTCTCTACTAGGCAAACTCTAGTTCATTTAGTAATGACTAGTGTTGGGGAGGATGTAGAGAAAAGGAAGCAACATGTAGCATACCACCAATGGGAATATAAATGTGGTGCATCCACTCTGAGGACCACTTTGACAATAACCAGTAAAATTTAACATATGTGTATTCTTTGAGCCAGAAATTCTGAGAGATTGCCCTAGAGAAATTCTTCTACATGGCACCATGTACAAAGATAATAATAGCAGGAATATTTGTCATAGCACGAAAAGAGCAAAACCTAATTTCCTTTCCCTTGCAAAAAAGGATAAACCATGGCTTACTCACGTAACACTAGCAGTTAAAATGAATAAGCTTGATTTACATACGCAATCATGGATAAGGTTAAAACAATGTTAATTAGAAAGAAGTTGCAAAAACAAGTGATACAGATATGATAAAATTCATGAAAATATTAATGCACAAAAATAGTATAATTTGTTGGTGAATATGCATATGAAGTTAAACATACTGGAAATGAGACGTATGTACCTCTGGTGAGGGAGTAAGCAGGAGTGTCTTCCTGTCAGGGGTTAACGCTTTATTATTTTCTTATTCATTGACAAGGATAAGGTCTGGACTAAATATGGCAAGATGTTAACATCTGTTTTAGTGCTGAGTACCTATCTCTGATGTTATTGTCTATCTTTTTAAGCATGCTGCATAATTTAATATTTTTTATGAAAAGAGATAAAGAAAAGGTTTTAAAATTTGTTCCAGTTGAAATTTTCTGAAAATAAAGTGAGGACAGAGCTATTAGAATAAGCAATTATATTAAAAATGAGGACTAAGGAAATCTTGCCTTAATGATAGCCTATAATCTTCAGCATCTTCATCATTTCGTTGAGTGTGAAGGGAAGTAACCAGAAGATCTCTGGAAGGTTGGAAAAAGTAAAACAAAAAGGGGCATCAAAGCGAAAAGTGTCAGATGTGCAAGGAATGATGTAAAATAGAACACAGTTGAATAATTACCAATCTGGCATTACATATTAGAACATTTGACCAATACCTAAAGACATGAAAATGAGTTGATTAAGCATTTCAAAATCATTTGTGCATTTTATTTGCAAGAAAATGGCAGTCATCTTTGAGAATTCTTTAACATCACTGTTACATCGGAAGCTTGATTTAAGTTCAAAAACATTAAGCAACTAATAGACCTATTGAGAACTTGTGGAGCAGTTTTAAAGAACATTTAGTTTCAATTTCTTATATTAAGGATGGCATCTAAAATATTCTTATAATTACGCATAAATGCATTGAATTATTAATTGGAAATACATTTCCATTTTAGCCTGATTTACAAATCTAAATTAATATTAATATCATGTATGAAACATGGTGGGCACTTTATTGCTAAATTCAATCCTCATTTCCTAGGAACGTTAAAAATCTTTCAGCATTGAAAAACCTGTGCAAATCTAAAATAATTGTGTTTGTGAAACAATAACTATATTATTGTTATTATACTTAACTTAAGTTTAAGTACTATTAAACTTATGTAGTTTTAAAAATGATGCTATAATAAATGATGACTTTAAGAGTATATTTAATATTTTGTTATTCATAATCAATGATAATTAAGAAACAAATATTAAAACTGTTTATTTGTTAGTGATATACCTGTGACCTACACTTAGGACTTTGTGAGGTAGAGATTAGAGTTTTGACATTTCTATTTGTGTTTATATGGAAGACGTGAGTGTACTGAAGCTGTATAGCAGCAGTTATGGTGCCTGTAATTACCATTGCAATCACAGAATTAGGCACTGCACTGTAATCATTGGTTCTCAGGGAGCAGGAACTGGGAGGGAAAGTTAAACCTTGTGTTGCACAGAATGCTTAAATGCATATTGTGACATCTCTTTTCAAATCTCGGGATCCGATCATTTCTTCGAATTAATCCCAGTTACATGAAATAAAATAAAACATCACTTTCAATATATAGTGCAAGTAACAAAAGTATACTTTTGAAAGGTCATAAGATACTTTACAAGTTAATCAAGTAATGATAATTCTGAATCTTTTGCTAAAAAGAGTCCTTATGACTTCCTTGAAAACTGTTTTATTTCACATTTTTTGCCTCTTTTAATTCTCAACTCTCAGCCTCGTGCCTGGCACTTACCTCAATGCCCACCATTTCAACCCTGTTGAAATAAGTCCTCCCCGGGAATTCTCAAACATTAACAAACATAGAATTACAAGGGCATTTACTAGGAATGCACGTTCTAGAACCCCATTCTAATAGATGTTGACTTGGAATATCCTTTGATGTAGGATGTTGGGGTTCCATAAACCACACTGGGCCCCCTGTCTTTCCTCTGCCTTATCATATTAGTTCTTAGCAATAGTACTTTTCATTATCTCCCTTTTCTTCACCTTACCAAATGTTCCTGCCATAAATTTGTGTGGCAAAACATAGGTGTTTTATAGTCAGACAGATGTGGGTCTAAGTCTTTGCCTAGTTATATATTAGACAAATTATCAAACCGCTTTCAGCTGTAATTTCCTTCTCTGTAACATGGCAATATGTCAAAAAAGTATTTTTTGAATATGTGCTGTTGAGAGTGTTGGGATAGATTAATGAGCAAGATCTAAAGGTACCTGCCTCCATGGACCTTACAATTTCATTAAATATTCATATTTAATACACACAGTTGTTAAAGATTAAATGAAAATACAACAGTTAACATACACTGCAAAGTCTAACAATTAAGTTTATGAACTTGCTACTGTGGGCCACCCTTAGCAGCACTGTACAAACAACTCAGCAAGGTTTAATAACCTGGGAACATCAATATCTCACTGCTGTGTTCATGTTGGTGTGTGGGGCCATCTAGCTGAGTGATGTTCATTATTTTTGTTACATGTTCTTTTGTGCTGTCCTATGCCAGGTCTGATGGTCATTCCAGAAAAAGAGTTTCAAAATCTCTTTGAAAGGTGGACTAGGCACTGGTCTTGGGGCATAGCTTCCCCAAAGGCTGTACTTCGAAGGTAACCAAAATGATGTTCAGCAATGAGGTAAGCAGCACTTTCTGTTGAACGAGTTTGGAAACTTAATGGTCAGACCTTTGGATACCGGAATTTAAGTGCCAGATAAGGTTTTAAGCGCTCTACATAATTAAATAATTTAGTCCTCAGAACAAAACCATGATGTAGGTATTATTATAATTTACATTTTATTTACCATGAAATTGAACCACAGAAAATTTTTTATTCAAGGTCACTCAGCTAGGAAGTATAGATCTGGGATTTTCACTTAGAAAAAAATCAGAATCAGATTAGATTAGATGGCCAGAATCAGTGCTCTTAAGCTGTAGTGTAATTCTTCCTCTTCACAAAGCAATTAAACTAACGAAATCATTATGTACCATCAGATTGCTAAAGATGTGAACTTAAAAAACAGAATCGTTCAAAGCTAAAGTCTCTAATTGGACCAGATCCTAGCATAATTCAAGAAAGGATGTGTCAAAAAACAGGAATAGTCCCAACGAATATTACAAAAAAGGACACCTTCCTGATAGCAAAAATTGCAAAATTTATTCAGCACTTCCAGAGGAGAAACCTAATGTCAGCCATAAAAATAATAACAACAATAATCAGTATTGAACATTTACTGCTCAGCTAGTCACTATAATAATTGCTTCCCACAATCATCTTGACAATAACTTGCAATGCATGTTAAACGTCCATCTTACAAGATGAAGAAACTGAAGTGAGTAGAAAGTGAGTTGCTTGTCCAAGACCCCACAGCAAGTAAGCATCTCCAACCAGCTGCTTTGACCCTCTTCATGAGTATAAAGCACCATTTTTATATCAGCTATGCATAAAACTGCAGGATATATAATTTATGGTCATTAGAAATATGTTTTTCTTATAAGAAGTGTAAGAGTGGGACAGCATATACTTAAATACTACACAGCAAAAGTTCTAATCATTTGCCTGGTTTATCCGATTGTCTAATATAGGGAAAAAAATGCAGAGAGAAACACATTAACCACTGGAAGAGGATATCCCTGTTGTGGAAAAAATAGCACAGGGAGAAGTTATGTTAAAAATGAAAACACTTGGCTGCTTTTAACATTTATCACTTTATTATCTCATTTGCCTCATTTTTATAACAGAATATTGAAAGTTATGTTACTTTAATTCAACCCAGTCGATTTAATCAAATGACTAAATAAAATTAAAGACTAGATCCATCACTTTGTCAACTTCCTAACTCACTAAGGTCATATCATCCTTTGCACATGGCCTAAGCAACCAGCCAGAAACCCCATTTCTAGAAATCCAACAGAGAGACTAAACATAAGTGGGGGATACCAGTGAAAAAGAAATAGAAACCCCATTTCTTTTGATACCGTAGATATATGCTATTTCAAAAGAAAGCACCAAAAATATTCATCATAAGAAATACAAACTTCGTTATGGATAACTTAAATGTTTTTAATATTATTATTATTTTCATTTATACATAGTATTGGGACATCACAATCAATTTATTGTTTGGTGCTTCTAAAGTTATCGATCCAATCCTAGGTTTGCTAGAGGCACAACCGGCTTTCTCTTATGTCGTATTGTTAGGGCAGCAGGGTGGCTTGAAGTAGTCGCTGAAATAATTGAAGAAATGAGCAAGGTTTTAGCAGGAAAAAGAAAAGTGTTCATTAACAACTTGCATGGCAAGTCAGGCCTCTTCCTAGTGACTGCAGGCACCATGGAAAGTGTAGCCTATGGATTTTATATGTAACTTTAAGGAATATCAGCTGCTTCTTGGAAGTCTCCTAGACTCTGTTCTTAAAACAGCCCACCTGCAAGGTCTTGAAAACAACTCACTGGCAAGATCTTAATAACAACCCACCTGCAGGGTCTTAAACAGCTTTATTCCCATAATAGGCTGGGTCAGCCTGACCCAGACCAGTACAAAACAGCCTAATCACATCCGTCATCACCCTGCTCATATCCAGCTAGCTCCCTGACAACATGTTAACATCTGCTTGCTCTCACATTATTAGTTATTATGTCTTATTTTAAAATTTTTGCACTTATATCTCAAGAAAGAAATACCCTGGTTCCTTGGAAAACTGAACCTCTCCATCAGAATATTGATCTCAGTGTAGGAGGTGCTATTTTCTAGATGATCTTTTGATGCTTCATTTTCATTATCTCCAATCGTAAACAAAAATCTTCTCAACTCTGCTTTCTACTTAATCTACGATTTGTTTTTTTTTTTTCAAATTTCCTAAAGTGCTATTTACGGTATGTGGATGTTTTGCCTTAGTAGTATTTACTCCCTTGCAGCCAGACTTTCAACCAACCCCAAGATTCCTCCATGTTGTCTGAGGGCCTGCCTTGCTTAAAACACCTGTCTTATGTGCAGTTTTTTCCTCTATTAATTTCAGAGATCAGCTTATTAATCTTCATAGTCCCCATGATAACAACTAACATTGTCTTACATGTTTAATCGTGAAGTTAAATTGTACTGATTTTATGTTTTGAATTTTTATATGAATTATTGTAATTAAGATATTTCAAAGTATATTATTGTATGTGATTTCAAAGCTCATTGCAATTAGAATGGATAGAAAGAAAACCCTATTTGAACGAAACAAAAGAACTGAAGAAAAATGTATTTAAAACCCTTTTGTTTTTTGAGGATTGGAGAGCTATCCAATGTTACCCAACTTTCAACATCATGTCTCCATATATTACACATTCTAAATTTATTATATTTTTCATCCTATAATAATGTATATGTTTATTAACTTTTCAGCAGAGTAAAAAATCATACAATTCAAGAATTCTTTAGAGGAAGTGATTTAGATGAATTTTCAATCTTTCTTCTTCTTATTTTTTTTTCTATATTGAGAGGTTCAAGAAAAAAATTCACTTAAAAAAATTAACATCCTTTTAATTTTAATTTAGTTTTATATGTTTTTCACATTCTATCTCTTTTTGTTTATTGACGTATAATTTATCATAATCATATCCCCCTTCTGAATGTGCATTTTATGAATGTCGACAAATTTATACAGTTATGTAACCATGACCAATAACCAAGATAGAGAATATTTCTATCATCCCCCAAAGTTACTTATGCTTCACTTCTAGTCAATATCTCTTACCCCTCCTCCTAGCCTTTGGTATACCTGATGTAAAAAAATAAATGCCTTCACTTCTAACTATCACTGGTAATCAAGAATTGAGTAGATATATTTTTAATATACTTAAAATGTGCTTACTATCATTAAACTGTGAGAATTCCACAGAGTGAAATTTGTCATTGTTACTAGTTTTTGTAGAGTTGGGGTCTCAAAGTGTATTGCCAAGGCTGGTCTTGAACTCCTGGGCTCAAGTGATCCTTCTGCTTTGGCCTCCCAAAGTGCTGGGATTGCATGTGTGAGCCATCACTTCTGGCCAAGAGAATAAAATTTAAGTCAGTAATATAAAATATAGTTGCTTTTGTGTTTATGTAATGTATCATTCAGCTTATGGATGAGAAAGTGCTATTTTGTGGCATAGCTCTGTGACTCATAAAGCAGAGAGGGAAGAAAAATATTTTTCTTGCTTAGGTATTTTTCTCTCCTTTTGGGAGAGGTAGGAACAATGAGTTGATTTAGGATCTGGCAATTTCTTTTCATCTAAGTAACAATTTGTTACATGGGATAAAATGATGTCGTGGTGATTAATAAATTAATACACCTGACAAATGAAAATAATAAAAACATGCCATATTGTTTGGCAGTCTCCCAGACTCTGTTCTCAAAACAACCCACCTGTAAGGATTAAGTCAAAGAGCCATCTCAAAATGGAATCTATTTTGAAGTCCAACTAAGGACATGCTTTGTCCTTTTAATGATGGGCAGTACATAATGATGGGGAGGGGATGTCAGCTGCAATTATTGGGTAATAGAATTAATTCCTGAAGAATATATATTTAATATTTTGGGGTAGTATATCTTTTTTAAGTGTCCATCTTTGGAAACTGACATATGCCCTGTGGAAGAAAAGAGATAAACATATTCATAATGTAAGATCCACTTTCCTCTGGGCAAGATTAATGAGATTTGGGAAAGAAATAATACAATGTTTGATCATTGATAAATCAAATTCTATTTTGGGAAAATTGAAAATTGAAACTAAGAGACATATAGAGAGATTATAATCAGACAATAGAGAGAACTAATAAGCCAGAGTTCACACACCTGATTCAACTGTATTAGACAACTTTGAATAGTCTCATTTTTTAAAATATGTTCTTTTTGCTCTTTGATTTATCTGAGCAGATTTTTCTTGTTCTTCTCTATGTAATACTATTCATGTTGTGTTCCAAATCCCACTTCTTATATGTATATTTTGTCTTTAACCTGTCTCTGTAGTCTTGCCTTATTCCCGTCTCCATGTGGGCAAGTTTACATCTGTGTGCTAAACTTTGGTAACTCTAGGTCAGTGATTGTCAACCAGTGTGTGGGTGCCCGGAAAGGATCTTAGGTGTGGCAGAAAAAATTTTAAAGACCATTAATTAAATTATTTTTGAAAGACATTCAAAGCATAGTAAATATAATCTTTTTTTTTTTACCAACATAATTTAAGTGTGCTGTGGAAGTTTAACTATAGGTTCAAGCATGCCGTGAGATAAAAAAAACAGGTTGAAAAGCACTACTCTAAATCTTCATTTTTCTAGCTTCTTAATGAATATATGTATCTAGATTTCCTAGGAGTACTTCAAACTCACTATGTTCCTGAATGAAATATCTTACTGCACATGTCAGTTGCTCAATATACACATCATCATTTAACCATGCTAGGTAGACAGGATCTCCGCTCTTCTAGGAACAAGGGTGCCCTTCTGGGGCTGTCTCCAGCAATTGCTCCACCTGGGAAGAAGGATAAGCCTGTGCACTTGTTTTGATGTTGCCCCACCCTTAGTCCTATCTTGAGCAACTGCTACACCAATGAAGATGGGAACGGGAGCAGGAGCTCATCATATGGGCAGATAGAATTGAGGACACCTGTTAATCATTTAGTAACATCCTACATTGTCTGAGAGCTCTCCCCTGGACTGAGAGATGAAGAGAGTAAGGGACTTAGTGAGTCAGTCTCTCCCTGCTTCTGAAGACAGACTCATTCTATTTTACAATGAAGAGCTGCTTATGTGAAATTGTTCCTGTGGTCACTCTTTCGTATCAGCTCTTCTGGTGATTTTTCCTTCCTAAAGAGGCTGATAGCCAGGATAATAGAACTAGGAGGCTGGACTTGACACTGGTGTGCCTGGTCATTCTTTAGCCCAAAGCTGACCAAGAACCAAGTCAGACTGCCTTCCTGACAACCGTATTAAACTATTATCATTCATGGAGGGAAGAAAAATATAAAGTAAGTTTTTTTTTTTTTCACTAGTAACATGGCACATGGCCATCTGTTTTATTCCCCACCCGCCTCTTTTATATTATTAAATCGTAGCTGTGTACATTAGTGCAATCAAGGGGTACAATGTGCTGGTTTCATATACAATCTGAAATATTTTCCTCAAACTGTTTAACATAGTAAAGTAAGTTTTCAATTGGTACTTAAGGATTGCTGGAAGAGATGAAAGAGGAAAAGGCTCTTTCAAATGCAGAGAACAACATGAAATACAAAACCAGGTATAAACATTAATTTATTCCTAAGAGAGTGAGACTGGCCTGTAAAAAACAGAAGAGATTGGTCAGAAATAAAGTTGGATAATTAGGGTGGAACAAACTGTGGCAGAATTTGAAATCAGAGAAATAATGAGGCCAGGTGTGGTGGCTCACACCTGTAATCCTAGCACTCTGGGAGGCCAAGGAAGGTGGATTGCCTGAGCTCACAGGTTGAAGGCCAGCCTGAGCCAGAGATAGACCTGTCTCTAAAAAATAGCCGGGCGTTGTGGTGGGTGCCCGTAGTCCCAGCTGTTTGGGAGGCTGAGGCAAGAAAATCACTTGAGCCCAAGAGTTTGAGGTTGCTGTGAGCTGTGACAAAATGAAACCCTGTCTCAAAAAAAAAAAAAAAAAAGAAAAGAAAAACAATATATATACACATATATATGTAATGAGTTTGTTGGTTCCATTTCTGGCCTTCATTCTTTGCTTCACTCTTTCTAATAGTTTTAGAATTTTATTAACCCAGTGGAATCCATAGGTCTAAACAGAAAAAGTTTCACCCTTAGCTTTAGGGGTGAGCATATGGCTTAAATTTCTCCGATCAGAATGGGTCTTAGGAAACTTGTTCAGAAACATTTTCTTGTGGTTTGCAGAACAGAGCCCACCCTATACTATAGCCATAATGACACTAGACTAGAAAACAAAGCTGAGAAAAATCCAGGATGATCTTCATCTGCTAGCTAGAGAACATTTCTGAAAATTTTATAATATCTTGAAAACCCCCAAAAATAATTTTCCAGAGAATTAATTAAAAATTCCTTTGGTCCTATTCTTTTGCTTATGAATCACTTTATTTGGGAGGAACAAGAAGGAGTGTATTAAATATTATGTCCTATTTTGGGGGGAACAAATATGTACTAGGTATGATTTGACGCATTCAAGAAAGTGAATATATTGATTTGGTGAACTGAATTTCTTTCAATACTTTTGCAAACTTTAGTGTTAATGGTATTAAAAGGAGAAAGATGTTAACTCTATTTCTATTTCCAAGTCTTTACAATTAATTTTGTTTCCTTTGGTGTAAAGATTTTGTTCAAAGAGTTCACAAAGCCTCTTGCAATCAGAGGTATACTGGAGCTGGCTCATAAACACAATAAATTATATTGAAAACAAAAGTAGTAAACATTTAAAACACAGCACGCCCTAATTATTGTATAGATTTTATTATGATCCGCACTCCTTAGCTATTTTCCTTATTGTAGCTATATGGTGGCAATAATACATAATCATGAGCTACTACTGACTTCTCATTTCAACACTATATTCAGCAACCTTGCATTAATAGTTTGAACTTGCAATCTGAGAGTGTTTGTATTTGCATGGCAGGCAAATGCTATAAATCATGGCTTAGTTTATGTTTTGTTTATTGTATTTAGATTTAAAAGGTGATGGAGAAAACATTAATAATGTAGATTAAATGTAAACATGGGTCATGTCTGTAGCCATTACATTGTGTAGCACAAAAATATTGAGGAAATAGTCTTCTAATATTTAAAATTGTTATCTGATTTAGCAAAAACATCACTCACATCACCGATGAAGGAATAAAGTTCTGACATTGTTCTTACTGTTTGACTTTTATCTTAATGAGTAAAGAAAGGTAAAGAATAACTTCAGCTGACATTCAGATCAAAAACACCATGTATTTGTCAATTCTGAGGATGAGTTGGCTGTTTTTAGAGAATTCAGAAAATTCAACAAAAGCATACACGTCTTTTATATCATTAAATGGTATTACAAGCTGTTGTGCATACACAGATATACACATTATTTTTGAGAACTAATTGTTAAGAATTCATCAGCACACTCCTGGTTGCATTTTTTGTTTATTGCATTTTTTATTTAATTCATTAGAAATTTAATTAGAACGATAAGAACTTTTCAATGAAGTTTGAGAAATAATCAGTATGAGAAAACAAACATACCGGCTCAGAACACTTTGGACTGTTCTCTTGTGGAAATAGTTGTAAACCTCAACTGTTCTACTTGTCCCAATCAGAACAGTAAGAATCTGGCATTCTAGAACATAGCACAAATCAAACATGCTCTTGCATAGCTGAAAGAAATTGTCTCTGGTAATAAACAATAATTTAGCAATAAATATTTCACTAAGGACTTCTTGTTACTCTTAAAAATTGATAAATATTTTTCAACTTGGAAAGAGTCCAAAAATACACACTTTCTTTTCCTTTTCTGCTTGATTTTGTTTCTTGCGTCCTCATATTTTTATACTACGTCCTTCATGCTAATTCTGCCCCCTGCTGGAAATGAGTTGTTGATGATCCCTTCCCACTCAGAATTCAAGCTATTAAAGTATTATAAAAAAGAAAAAAACACTTAAAAAACAAACAGCAACAAAAATCAAAAACAAACAAAATAAATGCAAACATTTTCTCAGTAGTGCCCTCAGATCAATGAGTTTCCCATAAAACAGTATTTTATTATTCCAGAAATCAGCATTTGTCTTATATCTTCTGATAAGAGATTTATGTCATTTATCCCATTAGATTTATGAAGGTTTTTTTATTCCAACAATCTAGTATAGTGCTCCGCAAATTTAAATATACTGCAAAATAATTAACTTCCTTGATTAGAATTCCTTTATATTTTCAAACATCTCTTCTCTCACTCTCTCTTCCTTTTATTCTTTTGGTAGAGAAGTGGTTTGAGTTAAATCCTCTTGTAGAAAATGTAGCGTGCTCATTTCTCTCTTTTAGTGGCCTGAACTTTTCATTCTATTTCAATTTGGAGGAATAGATCTAGTCTATGTTTGTCAACTTTGTTTCAAATTTATGACTGTACCTAGAAAAAGTGGTAGACTTAGTTTCCCTTTGGTGTCTACACTGACAGCAACAGGTCCTGTGAGGATCATTTTGTAGAGCCCTATAGATGTAGCCCCTTTGGTTGGGCACTTTTGGGTGCTCTTTCTGCCTATAGCAGAGACGAAAAACAGCTGGCCACCAGCTTCCTTATGTTGCTTACTAGTTTGACACAGCAGAGCCTCAGATACCATTTGTTGTTTTTCATGGTAGAGGAAAGGTGATTAAAACAAGATAAACATCCCAAAAGAAGAAAGAAGAGAAAATGCCTCAGAATAATTTGGGCATTGAAAAAAAATCTTCTTTGAACTTCCAAAAGGAAGTCTCAGAAGACTACTATAATGGAATAAGCATTAATATATGTGCTTGATATTAGGAAGAAAGTCATGTTATAGGGGAAAAAAATAAAAGAGGAAGACAAATTGCTAAAGATTATAAAAGAATATGGAGAGTTTTTTTTAGACAGAAGACTATTCAATGTGCTTCAGCAATTTTTTTGGCATTGTATGCCTTGTATGATTTCTTAGATAATTTATGTAGAATTAGAAAATTGTCTTATTCTAGCTACTGATTTCCCTCTTAAATTTAAAGGTATTATTCTTTATTCAAAGTGAATATATTTATCCCAAGACTATTTAATAATAGATATCTGAGGTATCCTTTTTAAAATAAACTTTTAATTTTAGATTAATTTTAAGGATAAAGAAAAATATCAAAGATAATACAAAGATACCTCATCCAGTTTTGCCATTGTTAATTACCTGTGTTACTAAATTATATTTATCAAACTAAGAAACTGACATTGGTTCATTATTATTAGGTAAATTCCAGTCATTATTTGAACCAGTGTTTCCACCAATACCCTCTTTCTGTTCCTTGATCTATTATAAGTTACTACATTGTATTTCGATGATCATATTGCCTCAGTTTCTATCTACTGCTGAGAGTTTCTGAGTCTTTCCCTGCTTTTTCATGACATTGATAATCTTGAAAAATGTTGGCCAGCTATTGGTGGAATGTCTTTCAGTTTGGGTTTATCTGTTGTTTTTCTCATTGTTACACTGGAATTATTGATTTTTGTGGAAGGATTTCACAGGTGAAATTTCCTTCTTATCGCATCATACATGTATCAGAGGGTACATGGTATCCACATGACAACTCTAGTGGTAGTAACCTACACCATTTGGTTAAGGAAGTGTTTGCCATATTTTCCCACTATTTGTTCCCCTTTCTATGCTCTATGCTTTGGAAGTTAAGTCACTATGTCTAGCTTGTCCTCATAGAGGGCGGGGGACAGCTCTGCCTCCTTGAAGGGTCAAGATCCTTTTGTCCAACGTTCTATGACTCTTTATTGGTTGACAGTCAACAAAGTAGGCACTATCAGACCAAGTTTAATTGAAATTGGGAATTTGAATTCATTCTGTTCATTCATGCACACATTTGACAGTATAAAGGTTTGGATCAACTTTTCTGAAACTGTTGCAGTGCAATTTTCTTATCACTGTCTCAGATCAGTTCTCTGGTGGAACAGTGAAGGGTTCCAGGGCAGACTCACATAATAAGCCCATGTCATCATTTAAAGAAGTGAGTCATATACCAAATTGTCGAAGGAATGTTCCCAAATATTAATGTTTTCCCACATTGCTCCACCCTGAATTTAAGATTAAGCATTACCCATTTTACCCTTTAGCAATAAAAATCCATATAAATTTCCACAGGAGCTAATTCCAATGGATGGCACAGGAGATCTCATAAGCCAAAGGACTCACCTTCACATTCCACCTTCATCAAACATCTGTGGTAATAAATCTGTCTCTGTCAAACTTGATAAACAAGAAGAGTTTTTTTAAAGCCATTTTAATTTCTATTTCTGACTTTTCTTCAAAAGCATGGGTGATTTAATATTACAATTTAAGACAGCGGTGATATTTAGATCCAATTATCCTGTCAGGTTCCAAGGATTTATATGCTAATGAGATTACACCAAGAACTGGAGGATATTTCCCACTATGAGGATCCTTCAGATGATTTTTCTTTTGTTTCTTCTGAACAGTTGTTAGGGGCCTATAAACACTATGAGTGATCAGATAAAACTAACCAATTAGATGTTCCCTTCTCGTTGCCTTATTAGAAACTTAGAACAAATATTATGTCTCTTTATAAGACTAATATATAATTTTGAGTTAACCTTATTCTTAAATAAGTTTGCTATTGCTAGTACTTCTTTTTCTTTGTCAATTTAAAGTGTTTTATTTATCTTAGAAGTTGTTTAAAATTTTGAAGGGTGGCTTCTGAGAAAATGTGTGTTCAAACGGAGTCGCAGTATACTTAAAACACCATCATTCATAACCCAACATTTTTAAGCACATTTTCTATGGCTTCTTGATTCCTTTTTCCTGGAAGCCTGATAACAGCAGAGAGTAGGTCAACTGACAACTTAGAACAGAAATTGCAAGTTGAAGTATTGTTTCATGAATATTTTCCATATAACACCATCCTTCCAGTCTCTTGTGGGATAGAGCACAAACAGGCAAAACTTAAATCGAAAAGTCAGTGTGGTAGGGAAAGATCCTTAACCTTATCTGATTTATCACTCAGTTAGAATGATCATTTTGTTCTGTTTTACACACTGGAATAATGACAGAGGATTGCCACAGGGATACGACAAGTTTCATTCTCTTGAACTGTCTGGCTTTGTCACTTTCCCTTCCCTTGCTAATAATCACTTTTGAGTCAGAAAAGCTACAGGCACTGAGAATAGACTGACTCTCATATGTCCCTAGGGATACCGTTGTCTAAGATATAAATCACCAAGGCCATGAGAAATAGAAGAAAGCAAAAAAAAAAAAAAAAGAAAAGAAAGAAAGAAAGAAAAAAGAAAAGAAATCTCTGCTAATTCAATTGTGGGTTTCCTTGGATCAAAGACTAACTACTATAGCATACCAAGTTCAAGACTTTACTCATAGGATGCTGGAGGCCCTCTCCTCATGATTTATATTAAGGCCTATATATGGTACACATGTGGCCTCTATGGAAGTATATTTAAAATATTCTTTATATCACTGGCAAATGGAGGAATAGCATACAAGGAGGTCTCATTCTGGTGATGCTGTTTAAGTCTAGAATGTTGTAGAAAGTGAGAAAAACGGGTAGACAAAAGGAGAATCATATCCTGAACCCTAAGTAGGAATTAATCCAAAAAAGTGAATATAAATTTTTAGTAAATGATGTATTTACACTTGAACATAAAACCAAACAATTAATATGTCAGAAATCTCGGTTCCCAGGACTTTAAGATAGAGGGGAAAATATTCTAAAGACACATTAGTGGACATAAGGATTATTTTTAAAGGATTATATTTAACCTCTAGGTTAAAGAATGTACTTCATTAGGAAAATATAAATTAAAAAATAGTTAATGGTCATCATTTACTCAACTCTGCTGTTTAATAAGTAGTAAGTACAAATTTTGGTATGCAAACATAAATGTTTGTGAAATGGAATTTCCCATATTTGTTACAACTTTATTGCTATTTTAAGCCTATATTCCATCAGTGTCAAACTCCTAATCACAGTTTAAAATAATCTTATCACAATCAGAGTTTCCTCGGTCACAATCAGAGTTTCTTCACTCAAAGTTTTCCTTAGTGATTGTGACTAAGTTCTAGATAGCTAAGACATTGACCTCAGGAATGAACAGGGGGCAAATAAATCCCTCCAAGTAATTTATATATACTAGCAATGCTGAGAAATTCTCACCTTGCTTCCAGTGGTCAATCTTAGTAGATCACTACTGTCTTTTCCTTCTTCCAGAAAAAAGTTGGCCATGTGCTTTTCATTCTGACAGCAAGAACTCTCTGGGCCTGCATCCTCTCAACCATTTCCACATCCCACTTAGGTACATATATATTGACATGCAACTTCTCCCAGGTAAACAGAGTACAGAGGAAGCCTATGGGGCTTGTCTCCTGCAACCCTCCTTCAAGAAAGTGATTGATAGGACTCCACGACTTCAGAGCCCTCAAGTAAATCTAGTATTTCTAGCATTGTCCTTCCTGCCCCATCTCTTGATTTTTGCTTTGACTATTGTTGATCAGTCTGCTTGTGGCTGGAGTTGGAATGCAAAAACATATAAGAAAAGTGACCTACCTTATTTAAAGTATAAGCTTTTGGAGACTATATTTTATTTCTTCAATTGGACAGAAATTCAAAGCCCAAGTAGTAACAAACACTTCCCATCTCTCTCTTCAATGTCATGGTCCTTTCCTTAGGTAGTGTGGATGAAATATTGTAGCTATCCAGATTGGAAAAAAGGCAGTATGTGGAAACTAAAGCATATCAACAAACTGCATACAACTATGTGTAAACCATGTTCGAATCTTCCTCCTCCGTTCCCCTTCCTTCCTACTTTTCTCTCCTTTTCCTTTTTCTCTAGCTGTTTCTCTTATAGTTGGTTCATTGTTTATTACTATTATTATTTTTCCTTTTGGTTAAAAAAGAAAAATGTCAAAATTATACCAATCAAATTTACTCCTCAACAAATCATGTACTTTGAATGAGATTAGGGGCAGATCAGATGAAAAGGTAATTTCCCATAATTTTTTTGTGTGTTTTTTATTTAAAGTTTTTTTTTTTTTTTGTATTCCTCTGATAATTTTAGCAAGATCATTTACACTGACAATATATGAGGAGTTGGAGTTAAACATTTAGCTTTTGCCTCTTGGAATCTGCAGAAAATGTACCATCTTTATAAATACTGTAAGAAAAAAATATTGAGTCCTGCTAAATAAGTAGAAACCAAATAAATGACTGTAAGTGGTCCCCTCGGTGCTATAGATGCATTGTTTTGACTGCCTAGAATCCTCTTATTCTGAAAACTGCCACTCCTGGCCCACATGTGTTATTCTGTCCTTGTTCCAAGTGTTGGTAACTGACCAAATTTGAGCCACCTCTAGTCATTTCCCTGATGATACCTAACTGGACAGAGAATAAGCAACTGATTTAAGCAAAACCCTTAGTATCTCTCTGAGAATTTGGAATCAGGGCCAAGATTCCAGGTAAATCTGAGAGGATGTATAAATTTGCGTATTAGTAGTATCTCTGTTCTAGGTAGACAGATGGCCAAAAAAACAATAGTAATAATAAAATTTCTCAGAAATAAACAAACAAAACAGAAAAGCAGAAACACAAAACAGAAATCTTAATAGTGCTTGAGCCTTTAATTTCAGTTTTTTCCTGAAGCTCAATTTAAATCTAGATTTGGGTTCATGAAAAACACTAATACCCCTAATATTAAGTACCACTTTGGCTTAAGTTTGAGTTTATAGTACTTGCAGCCAAACACATCCTAACCAATACTCTCCAATGCCTTTTATGCCAGGCTAATTCAGATCAACTATATTATTATACTACAGACGGAGCAAATGACTTGGTATTTCTCACTAGCCATGTGGAGTCATTTCTCTATCCATGTGATTTCATTTAGGAATTGAGACTCAAGAAGAAAACGTGTTTACAGCTTCAAAACTACAAAAGGAAAGTGTATTTCCAGAGTCTTTTAAACAATCAGAAAGATACTAAAAATGATACCGATCTATATTTGTTGACTGTTTTAGAGTTTGACCAGTCAATATTTTACAATACAATGGGAATTTTTTTTTCAATTTAGCTATGAAAAGTCTGCTTGAAGGCTAGAGAAAGAATACATCTGTCTTTCTTTTTTTAATAGGTTTTCTAGAATATACAGTTTAGGTCCTAGAAGGGAAGAAAATATTTGTCTACATATACAGTTTATTCTGTTTAATTAACTAACTCTTATGTTCCAAAAACATAAACTGTAGCTTATTTAAAAAAAAAAAAAAAAAGGAAAACCATAAATCGAAGCAAATTGTTGCCTGGTATAATTTAAACAAGGCAAAGAGTAGTTCAAATCTCACCTCTGTTGTATGACTTGGGCTAATTATTTAATTGCTCAGTACACAGTTTTCTTCTCTATAAAATGAGGGTAACAGCACCTGTATCATGGGATGGTTGTGAGTTGTAAATGAATTAACATACATAAACCACTTTGAGTGTTTTACATTTAATGTAGCGAAACTTACATTAGTAACATAGTGAAAACTAACAGTGAAAATTTGATGAATGTTAGCCATTATTTTGTCAAACAGAAATGCCAGAAATATAATTTTCACCTAAAACTTTGTTTTTTCTTGCTAGAAAATGGGGTACAATTAGCCCTTACACAAACGATCTGATTGTGTTGTAATTTTTCATTTATCCCTGTTTCTCTCAAGGCATTTAAAAACAAAATCAGAAGTAAATTTACAAATTAAAGGGGAAAAATCATCTATGAAATTTTTAGGAAGACAAGGAGCTACCACAAAGACTAACAATGTTAAAGGGCTAAAATTACAGAACATTTGGGAATCTGCCTGTATATAGTAGACTTAAACTATACTGTTTTCCCTTACCTTCTCATTGTCTTTCTTTAAGTAATAGAACCAAGCATTCCACGCGATTCAGTTAGGAGGGAAACTGAACCCTCTTTTCCCAAGCCACAGACACATGAGCCAGGCCTAGCCAGTGAGAATGTTCAATCTGAAGCTATCAAAGAAGACACTCTCTATTAAAAGGATGTCAATATTGGTTGCTGGCCATCATCCAACAAAATTAAGACATTCACTGGGTAGAGAGACATAATCTCCTAATGGAATTATGCAAGGCCCTGGATCCCAGCCACCCTTGAAGAAATGTCTCTCTAGACTTTTATTAATATGGCCCTCAAAGACTCTCATTTTTTTTTAATTTATGCTATTTTGAGTAGGGTTTTTATTACTTCCAACTTAAAAGTTTCCAGTGATTATACTTCATTATTTTCGTGTTACCTTTTAGAGTCTGCATGCTTGACACCATCCTTTGCTTCATGAGAATGGGATCCCTTTTGATCCATTCTCCTTCTTAATAGAAAAAAAGCAAGGAAGCATTTATTTATTTTTTTTGTCTCAGTCCATTTAAATTTATGGATTACACAATTATAAGAGAGACTTTATTAACAAATGCAATCAGTGTAACCTAATGATTTGTACCCTCAATGAATCCCAAACAATAAAAAAAAAAAAACCTTTAAAAATAAAAAAATATATGGATTAGAAAATCTGGTTAACTTAGACTGAATAAAAATAAAAAAAATTATTTTAATGGAAAATTTTTAATCAGTTGGTGTCAATTCTAAGTTTAATGCAGTCAACAATGAAACTATTTTTAGAAGGTATGCTTTTATCCTAGACAACATAGCCAAATCCCATCTCTCCAAAAAAGTAGAAAAATTAACCAAGTGTGGTGGAGGTCATCTGTAGTCTTGCCTACTTAGGAGGCTGAAGCAGGAAGGTCACATGAGCCCAGGAGTTTGAAGTTGTGCTGATCTATGATGACATCTCTGCACTGCAGCCCAGGTAAAAGAGCAGAGACCCTGTTCCAAAGGAAACAAACAAAAATAATGTATACTTTAGAATGCCTTCCAAATTCATTCAGCAGGAGATCATACAGACCAGTGGTTGAGACCAGTGGTTCTCAACCTTCGTAATGCCGCGGCCCTTTAATACATTTCTGAGGGTTGGGACCTACAGGTTGAGAACCGCTGATAAAAACATTAATTCTCATCTCTACATTAAGATGATAAAGCTTACCTAAGTTAGTTTTTAGATCAAGTAGGAAGGCATTCTGATATTTCATTCAAAAGTGCCTTGAAGTTTATCTGTGGGCCCCAATATATCCTTGAGAAGGAATATACAAATAATTTTGAACTGGGCAAGAGGAATGAGAAATAAAGCACAGAGTGCTGCCCTACTTTGCACTCAACCCCATCCCATCCGCTCATCCCATTTACAATAAGTCATCTTCATTCCAATGGTCAGTGTTGGTCAGGGAAGGGGCAGGGCAGTGGAGCTGGTGAATAAAATCTTTTAGAGCGTTTTATAAGACTCTGTCTTATGAGAATAATTAGAAAATTTCCTCCTGTCAGAGGTTTGAATACCATGAAGCATTTTGCTCCCCAACCACCCATTTTCTAAAAATCATCAGTTTTATAACATGATCTTTAGCTGTCCATGTTGAGATACAGACTGTTTTAAATATCTCCCCCCAAATTTACAATGAGATTATGGCAGAGATGAAATTAAGACCCCTGTTCCTCTATCATACCATTTCCTATACAGCAACTTGATTGACTCCTGCTTTCCAAGCTTTGTTGTCTCTTAAATTTCCTTGTCCTCACATATCCACAGGACATAGGAAAACATAATTAACTGGGAAGAGTGGAGTTTGGTGTAATTATCATTCTGGGCAGCCCACAGTGGCAAGAGCCATACAAGGTTCATAAAGACTTACTATACAATATCTTTCCATTGACATTTCCCATTCCTCCCAGTTTTTGAAAGTCTCTTCATTTCCCAGAACTACCAGAGGTGTTCATTGTAAATGATCTTATGAGAGTCTCTATTTTACTGCATATAGGCCTTTCCAATACAAATTAGGGTCCTGAGAGGGAATTCCACGACTGCCTTCTACATAATCCTTTTTCCCACCGCACCTCATATTGTTCAGAATTAAATGTGCGTATGTAACTGAACCAGTCAGTCATCTTGTATGCATCAGTTAATGGTGGTTTACCCATTTAATACTCAGATTTTCTCCTGCATACTTTTATTAAGCTTTGCAAAACAGCACAAACAAATGTACTATTTATAGTTTCAGACCAGACTATACTATCTTAAGTCTCCAAATATCTAATAAAGTTAATTGGTTTTTTAAAGAAAACCAGTATTTAACAAAATCGCTTGTGTAATACAGTCATTCAGTTTAGGTGAGTAGTTATTCGCTAAATTACTCAGGTAAGAACCTGGTTCTTCTGGGGAGGATAAAAGGTTGGTAGGAGGTTGGCATGGAGAAAGGAGGTGAGAAGTTTACAGTGAACTGACTTCAAAAGTAAAAGTAAATTACATTCTTTGATGAAAAGAAAAGCAAAGCAGAAGGGTAAGATAAAAGGGAAATTACTGATGTGTATAAAAATATGCATAGATTATTTTCTTGTGTGCCCATGTACAAACACATGAAGGAAATGCAAGGAAATCTGTTTCTCTTTATGGGTGACTCTTCTGTGCAGAGTGGGATTTTCTGGCTACATCTGAGCTAAATATTATGGCAAATAGCAGAACACAGTAGTTATTGCATATGATTGTCTGTGAACTGGGTGGGCAAGAATTTTTCATTTCATAAATCATTTCAGCTTGCTGCTCTAATCCACAGGACTGGGAGACTAAAAAAAAGCTCAATAAAGAAAAACGTGCTTTCAGTCTTTTTCTTCTTAACTTACCCCTTCCCTGTTTGGATACATCATTAGTGTTAATGATTGGGTTTTTTTTTAAAAGATGTTTCAAAATATCTTTGTTGCACTACTTTTGAAGCAAATTATTATGTTTTCCTATTTTATTCAAGGGAAATTTAGTACCTAAGCAATGGAGCATACTGTTCCCTTCCTTTATTTCTGCTTATTTATAGCACAATCTATATCTATGAAATAATGCTATATTATTTTCTTGCTGATTGCTTAATGTTCGTAGTTGAAAATTCCAGCCAAGGTCCTGAAGTGGTTTTGCCCTTATTTAAGATTTCCTGCTAAAAACATTCTATTACAGCTTTGCAAATAAGTACCTCCCAGGCCTCAGGTCACTAGAAAGGTAATTTAGTAATTAAAATAAACACCCTTTGCAAATCTGTTTCCTCCCTTCCCCTACTGGGGAAGTAGTTTACCTCATATTTCAGGTTTCTCCCCGCTTTTCTTAAATGATCAGCCTTCAACTAAGAGGTTGCTTGATAAGTTGTCTGTAATATATCTTTGGACAAAGATGGAATGCACTGGTGGGACAAAAAATGAAATGTTGCTTAACAGCTAATATCACTGAGTATAGTTTTGTAATCTGTTTAGTGCTCTGGTATAAAATTCAAATCAGGTCTCAAAACTATGTTGTTACCGTGATTAATCAAAATTTAGAGCAATGGGTTCGTGTCTGAAGCCAGGAGTTCCTGCCCTTTCTTTGCCTCTTCCATCACACCAGTTAAACCTTCCCTTTCAGCTCTTCTATGCTAATCTTGTCTTCTCACCTATCATTTTAATAGGTCCTTCACATTTGTTATTTATCTCCTATTTAGAATTGGCTAAAGGGAACTGGCAGACAAATGTCCAATGAGAAGAAAGTGTCCTTTATGCTTAAACAAAACCTTTAAATGTGTCTGCTGTGACAAAGATGAACAAAATCACAACTGCATTCTGTTAACATGGAAACACATGTTGGTTTTAGTCAGTAAGTTTCTGATCAGATTTTCACAAAGAATTTTGAGTATTTTTTGCTCTTAATTTCCTCTGAAACTGTGAAAACAACACTATACTGTTAACCACTGTGATTTGATTTCAAGAAAGTTGAAAAACTATTTTAAAACAAATCTGTTATTAGGATATGGCTGAGTTTAGTGTGGATCTTCCTATATTTTTTGACTAACATAAAAAGTGTGAAAATGAAAGCAATACAAGAAGTGGTCCTTAGTCCAGAATGAGGGGATAAAGGAATATTGATGTAAGCAGAGAGTTATGTTTCAGAAGTCTTTCATTTTCCTCAGCGTAAAAAGTTTTGGGGAGCATGAACTTCAATAAAAAAGAAAATTCTTGATTTAATTATTACAGCTCAACAGAAAAATTTAAAAGTGTCACATGAACATAGCACTGTGTTCATCTACAATGTATTTAATTTTCAGAATATTCATTTGACAGATTATACAACAGAAGTGAACCAATGTGTCCACTTCAGTGATCAAGCTTAGATTAGGCTCAGTGAGAACACTTTCCCGAGATGTTTGAACATTAAAAAAAAAAAAAAAAAAAAGAATAGACAGGATCTTTCAGTCTCTATGGACAAGACTGAGAGATGGGATGATTGATCTTCCATTTGCTTAGTGGAAGCCCCAAGTCAGAAAAGGGTAACTATATTAGAACATGTAACCAGACCACAAGAAAATCAGTGGTAGGCATGAGAATGACTTTTTTGTGGTTTGGTTACGTGTACCAATCTTCCCTTTACCTAATCTAGTTTGATTTAGATTTCTGTCACTTCCAAGAAAAGGGTTCTAAGAAAACAGCCAGCACCAGATACTTTTGTAGACCTTGTAAACAGGGATATATGTTGTTCTTTTTCTTCATTGTTGTTGTCATTCTTATTCTCATTATATGCCTTTGTCAGTTTCTGTTCAATTGAGGTCCTGGTACTCCTTCTTGGCATGTGTTGGTCATTATGAAAGTTTTGAGACAGACTGTGTTGTGGTTCATTATTTCCCATCCAAGAAATGTAGTGCTGGACAGTGTCTTTTCTGATTCACCCACCCAAGTTCCAACTTGTCCGGCTTATTGGTGTTGCAGGGCGGGTTTCATTGGTTTCCATCTGTGCAGACATTACATTCCTTGATTTTTGTGTATCCCAAAACTTTCATAATAACTTATATGGTTTCCTTAATAAGAAACAACTAAGGGAAACCGTGCATTATGAAAGAAAAAATGAATATTTTTCATGTGGAATAAAGCTTATAGAGAGCATTGTTTTAATCATTATCTTTTTTCTCCTTAGTGCTTTTATTTCTATTTTGTAATTAGATGTGTTTCCAGTTGCCTTCACAAGGACAAACACAAGCACTGCAATTACCGTGGCTGAAAACAGCTCTTTTACAAAAAGGGCTGAAAAAGGCAGAGTAGGACCGAGTTTTTAAAAAAAAATTAAAGAAAAGAAGAAGGCAAAAGGTAGAAAAGAAGTGATGAGAGGAGGCAGGTATCTCAGAAACTATTTTTTTCTGAAATTGTGGCAAGTTATAATCAGTAATACAAAATAACTGCTTATTTGTGGTTTCCTTCACTACCTTCCCCAGCTCTGGCTAATTCCTATGTGTACGTAGTGTGAGGGCATCAGGGTGCATCCAGTGGGGTTAGTGAGAGGGTGGAAAAAGGATTGGACGCTGATTTACCAGGGAATCAATTTGGAAACCAAAAAACTGCTCTGCCGTCATTCTGAGTCGAGAGTGCTCTTTGAACTTTCCCAATGCCTGGCAACTTTCACATTCTTTTAGGACATCAGAGGAAAGGGAGGCAGAGATTTGCTCCACGTTCAGACGTGACTTTAAACTCTGTGATTTTTTTTTCTTCTTCTGCAATCTCTGGCTAAGCTTAATGCAACAACAATGAGAGAAAATCCTATCCTGAAATATTTTGCTTTAATGTTTTTATAATTAGACTGCAAATTCTTTGAGATTAAGGAGTATACAATTCCTTCTAATAAGAACGGGTGCAGTGGTAACAGCGATAATATAGTCAACAATAGTAGTAGCTAACTTTTAACTCATTATGTGCCAAGCACCACACAAACAGATTTACGTGAGTTACTTAATATGAACTCTGTGAGAGAGGGTGTGTCTTACTCCTTTAGTTCACATGTCAGGAAACTGAGACAGTGACGCTGACACTTTCAGTCACTTAGGTGTAATTACATGGTACCATAGGATATGTGATAGCTAATATTTATCTAGTATTCTTTATTTGGCAAGAGTAATTCAAGTATTTTTTTTTTGGCTGGGGCTGGGTTTGAACCCACCACCTCCAGCATATGGGGCCGGTGCCCTACTCCATTGAGCCACAGGCGCCGCCCAGTAATTCAAGTATTATCTCATTTACTCCTGAGGAAAAAATACTATTAGGTATGACAAATTGTATCTGTTTCTGTGTGCTAGTGATTACAAACTACAGTACCTATTTATGTATATATTATTTTTTATTTAAGAAAAACAGAAACACGACATTAAATTCACACATCAATTATGCAACACACTCAAAATTCAAAATTATAATGTAAATCATTAAACCAAAGTAAAGTACGATTAGTGCCATCCTACGAAGAGCAAACCTGAGATTTAGTAAAGATTGGGAAAACATGCCCAATTTATAAACAGTGCGCTAGAAGCAGAGCTGGGTTATAAACTCCAGTCTGGCTTGTTAGGAATCTGCGCACATTTGATGCATGTGAAATGGTCTTCAGATAAGACACACTGTCTCTTCCTTATATTGGCTTTTTGCATTGCAAAACATCACCCAAAATGGTTTAAGAAAACAAATCAGATACCTTATCTTCACAATTCTAAGTATTTGTAAACCTTGTAAATCAAATGCGTATCCAAAATAAATTGAAACATTGATTGCAGGAAGCTTCTGTGGCCAATCATGGAGAATCTTTCTTTTAACACAAATCCTCTTGGTAGTAAGATTATTGCCCAAATAATTGACTCCACTCTCCACTTCCCTTTGCCTAGAAAAATCAACAATTAGCTGAATGTCTTGGCTCTTTGGCTAATTGGGCAATGATGTTTCCAAGGCATCATATGCATATTGTGACAGAGTTATCTCTTTACAAATATTTAATGCCACAAACAAAGACTGTCTGAGAAGTTAAATAATAGTGTTTGGGTGTACTTTGTCGTGCCTTACCACTTTGTTATATGACCCAATTCCCTGGCTAACATTTTCTCAGGCAGTTATTTCCTGTGCATTTCCTGAGGTTTCTGCAACTAGCCATTTTTTAAGGGAATGAGTAGTTAAAATAATAGCGCTTTTAAGGAATCTGAAGTTTAGTGATTAGGATTGTGGCCAATGGGTATACTTCCTGCTATCTGTGAGAATATAGAACACAGAATTCCTCCCTAATTATTGTACAAACAAACATCCTTATACTCTTTTTTTATCTGCTAGATTTATAACAGAAAGACTTAGCAGACCACAGTGCTGCATGAGCCACTGGCTGCCATTGTGTGTGCTCTCAGAAGAACAAAACAGGAAACGAACCAAGGAAACCAATCTTGATTCCTCATACAAACTGAGACACAGTCAGGAGAAACACATCCAAATAAGAGTGATGCAATCAAAGGTTCACTATATCATAACAAAGAGGCCTGTATATGATCTAACTTTGAGGATTCTCTTACAAAAGATATTTGGATCCAGTATTATTTATTTTCCTATAGATCTTGAATGAAAATATATAGGTCCTCAGAAGAGCTCTGATTTATAATAAAGAACAATCTTGAGAACACAAAAAATAAAACATCACTACATGTCAAACCAACAAAATTTAAGCTCTGTGCTTGAAAGGGCAATGAGATTTTATCAAAGTGCACACAAAAACATTTACAAGGTCTTTCCATGCTTAGGAACACTTAGGATGGCATTCTTTCCTTTCCCAGAGATTTCAGCCTTCCTTACCTAAATGACATATTTCTTAGTAAAAATTATAGGCATACTTCATTTCATTGCCCTTCACTTCTATCGTGCTCCACAGATGTTGTGGGCTTCTTTCTTTCTCTTTTATTTCTTTTTTCACACTACCTGGTGTCAGGACAATTTTTTGGTTCCATTTTCCCAATAGCACAGTGCTCATTTAGTGTTTCTTTGCCACATTTTTGTTATTTTTAAGTCCATTACTTAAAATCAAATGCTAGAAATGATTGAGCTTAGTCAGTCAGGCATCTTGAAAGCAGAGATAGGTCAAAAGCTGTATCTCTTGGGCCAAACATCCAAATTGTGAGTGCAAAGGAAAAGTTTCTGAAGGAAATTCAAAGTGCTACACAGTGAGCACAAGAATGATAAAATAAGACAGGTTATTGTTGACATGGAGAAAGTTTTAGTGGTCTAGATAGAAGATCAAACCAGTAACAGCATTCTTTTTAACCAAAGCCTAATCCAGAGCAAGGCCCTAACTCTCTTCAATTCTATGAAGGCAGAGAGAGGTAAGAAAGCTGCAGAAGGAAAGTTTGAAACTAGTAGAGTTTGGTTCATGAGGTATAAGGTAAAATGTCATCTTCATAACATAAAAGTACAAGGTGAAGCAGCAAGTGCTGATAGAAAATCTTCAGCAAGTTACCCAGAAGCTGAAGGTAGCTACACTAAACAACAGGTTTTCAATGTATATGAAACAGCCTTTGTTTTTTTTTTTGTTGTTGTTGTTGTTGTTTAATTAAATCATAACTGTGTACATTAATGCATTTATGGGATACAATGTGCTGATTTTATATACAATTTGGAATGCTTACATCTAACTGGTTAACATAATATTCACCTCACTTCTTTGTTATGATGAAGCAGCCTCTGATTGAAAGAAGAAACCATGTAGACTTTCATAGCTAGAAGTAAATGCCTGGCTTCAAAACTTCAAAGAACAGGTTGACACTTTTGTTAGGAGCTCATGCAGCTGATGACTTTGAGTTGAAGCCAATGCTCATTAACTATTCTAAAATTCCTAGTTCCCTTAAGAATTATGCTGAATCTACTGTGCTCTGTAAATAGAAAAACAGAGACTGAACAACAGCATTAACTGTTTATAGCATAGTTGACTGACTGAATATTTTATGCCCATTGTAGAGATCTACTACTCATAAAAAAAAAAAAAAAGATTCCTTTTAAAATACCACTGCTCATTGATAATTCACCTAGTTGTCCAAGAGCTCTGATAGAGATGGGAATTGTACAGGGAGATTAATGCTTTTATGGTCGCAAACATAACACCCATTCTGCAGCCCATGACTCAAAGAGTGATTTTGATTTTCAGGTCTAATATATTTCATAAACCTACAGCTGCCATAGATAATGATTTCTCTGATGGATATATGAAAAGTAAATTGAAAAGTTTCTGTAAAAGATACACCACTCTACATGCTATTAGGAATGTGCATAATTTAGGGAAGTAGGTAAAAATATCAACTTTAATGGGCATTTTTTGAGTAAGTTGATTCCATCCCTCATTGGTGACTTTTAAAGGTTCAAAACTTTAGTGGAGGAAGTTGCTACAGATATGATGAAAATAGCAAGAGAACTAGAAAAGAAGTGGAGCCTAAAGATATGACTGAATTGCTGCAACTTCATGTTAACACTAGAACCAGTGAGGAATTGCTTCTTATGTATAACAGACAAAATAGTTTCTTGAGATAAAATTTACTTCTATTGAAGATGTTGGGAATCTTGTTGAATTGACAAGGAAGGCCAGGTGCAGTGGCTCACACCTGTAATCCTAGCACTCTGGGAGGCTGAGGCAGGAGAATTGCTTGAGCTCAGGAGTTTGAGACCAGCCTGAGCAAGAACAAGACTGTGTGTCTACTAAAAACAGAAAAACTATCTGGGCATCATGGTGCATTGCCTATAATCCCAGCTATTTGGGAGGCTAAGGCTAGAGAATTGCCTGAGCCCAAGGATTGAGATTGTTGTGACCTATGATGCCATGGCCCTCTATTCAGGGTGATGGAGTAAGACTCCATCTAAAAAAAACCAAAAAACAAAAAACAAGGAAGAAAAAAATGAGAAGGGTTTAGAATAACTTAGTCAATAAAGCATTAAGCTTTCAGAGGATTGATTTCCATTTTGCAATAAGTTCTATTGTGTGCAAAATGCTGTAACACAGCACTACATGGCTCAGCACCCATAGCACAGAGGTTAGGGCGCTGGCCACATACACTACACCAAGGCTGGCGGGTTCAAACCTGGCCTGGGCCTGCTAAACAACGACAACTGTAACAAAAAAGTAGCCGGGCTCTGTGCCAAGCACCTGTAGTCTCAGCTATTTGGGAGGCTGAGGCAATAGAATCACTTAAGCCCAAGAGTCTGAGGTTGCTGTGAGCTGTGATGCCATAGCACTCTACTAAGGGCGACACAGTCAGACTCTGTCTCAAAAACAAACAAACAAATAAAACCAGCACTATATGATACAGAGAAAATCATATGTGAAAGGAAGTGTTGCTAAATGCAGCAAACACCATCATTGCCTTATTTTAAGAAATCAACACAGCCACCCCAAACCTTTCTAAGTCACCACCATGCTCATTTAATAGCCGTTAAGCATAGAGGCTAGACTCTCCTGCACCAAAAACATTAAGACTCACTGAGGGACCTGATTGCAAGCATTTTGTTTTGGTTTTAATAATACAGTGTTTTTAAATTAAAGTAAGTACATTGTTTACTTAGACATACTGCTATTGCAGAATGAGCAGACTATAGTGTAAAAATAACTTTTATGTGTGACTGGGCACCCGAAACACAGTGTTCATGGCTCCAGCCACGTGCACTGAGGGTGGTGGGTTTGAACCCACTCCCAGCTACTTAAACAACGACAACTACAACAAAAATAATAGCCAGTGTTGTGTGGGCCGCCTATAGTTCCAGCTGCTTGGGAGGCTGAGGCAAGAGAAACACTTAAGCCCAAGAGTTGAAGGTTGCTGTGAGCTGTGACACCACGGCACTCTACCCAGGGCGACATGGTGTTACTCCGTGTCAAAAAATAATAATAATAACTTTCATGTGCATTAGTAAATCAAAAAATTCTTATGACTGGCTTTATCGAGATATTTGGTTTATTGCAGTGCTATGGAGCACAACCTGCAATATCTTTAAGATATACTTGTCTACCCAATTCAGTCAAGCTTACCAACATTATACTGCCCTGATTCTTTGCCTGGTGTATCTCCCACTTTGTACTCTTCTGCTAATTCATTTTATTATACCTGAGCCAGAATGAATTATGTGTGTCCTTATGTGTGGTCTGTTCTTATGGGTAGACCTGGTCCTGTGTAGTACTGCTGAGATAAGGGTTGGGAATGCAAAAGGATTTCTAAAGTTTAAGCAATAAAGAGGAATAATCGTAACAAATGTCAGCAACATAATCAGTCTCATGAAATATAAACTCTTGTCCTTTGAGCCCTTTGGGCTCTTTTGTTGGAATCCTAGACATAAGAAATTATTCCTGGTGTAGTGGCGACTTTATTTCCTTATTTTCTGGCTCCTCCCCATCTGTTTGGCTGTCTTGTAGTGATTGCTCATCCCAGCATCTCTGCGGAACCATCTTTCTCTTCTCAATGCAGATGGTTTCAGTGAGACTTAGTCAATAATTTGGATCACATAATCCTGGCCTCTATCAATTTGCTTTTATTTACCCGTATTTTTCTAGCGACTGGCACTATGCCTGGCATGTATAAGAAATTCAATATAGATATGTTGGGTTAAAGTAGAGAGAAAAATGCATGTTCTGCTCTAATAACATTCTAGCAAGAAAAATGAAGAAAATACAAAGGAAAGGAAATCAGCCACATGATCTTACTATGATTAGATATAGGAAGCGTAATCGCAAGGAATTTTATTTGTGCCGTGATTCATGTTTACCTTATCCTTGTTGACTTGGAGCAATCCAATATTTGCTTCTCCTTTCACAGAAGTGATTCTAACCTTTGTCTTTCCTATGCACTAATATGCCATCCCCTTGCCCTGAAATGTAGTTTTCTACTTTAAATCTTTAAATTGGCTTTTGAATTGTAAGCTCACTGGATGTGGGGATTTTTTTCTGCTCAGTACACAGCTAGGAAATAATATGCACATCAAGTTAAAGATTTATGGAGCTAAGATTTGGAAGAAATATGTCTTCAATTCCTATCTTAAAATTCTAATATTCTAACCCTTTAACACGAAGACAAACAAACCAAACATCAAAGTCAACAAATAATAAAGTATACCAACGATCCTTAGTATTTATTCATGGGATTGATTACAGCAGCTTAAAAAGTTAACTGAACGCAAAAGGAAAAATGACTCTTTAATATTTTATCTATTATAAATAACCATAATTATCTGTACATTATAGTCATTGAATTTACTGGTTTGTGACAGTTAAAAAAAAAATCCCAAGATGTGAATGTTGTATTTTTAAAGGATATTGAGTAAAGAAATGAGAGATACCATATTTTGTCTAAGTTGACTGAGAGTAGTATCTGCTCCGAGGTTAGAGCTACAAAGTGGCAGGAAACAGGTGACTGATTCAATAGATGCCTGACATTCTCAAACCATTGAAAATGAGTTGCAAGTGTAAGGACTTGAAATCACATGAGTGATAACAGATTATTGCCAATACTCAGGCAGTAATTACCAACATATAGTACTTTACTTTGTAATTTTTACTTCCATTTTTCTTCAGTGAATTAGATTTTGATACACGGTCATAGAATACTGATCCATTTGAGAACTCAGCAACTGTCCCCAGTTCTCTTCCTCTCTGAAGTTTCCTGTGTTTGTTTCTTCTTCATTCCTATTTTATGTTGAACATTTCCTAGAAATTCCTGAATATCACCTTATAAAAATAACTCTAATTTTAAATGATGATGATTTTAGCACAAAGGTTTATCTACTTATTTTCTAAACATCCCTTCTTCACAGGAATATTCTGCTCAGGTTTTAGAAAAATCTACTGTGCTGATTAGACAAAATGTTACTGCCTAGTGTTACTAAATTAGCACAAGTTAATGGAGGTTTCAGGTACAAAAATGAGAACATTACCAAAACCTCAATAAATTTTGATATCCATCAATTAATTTATAAGGCTAGAGCTTGAAGGAGTTTCTCTTCTCTGGGTCTCCTATGCTGTGGCTTCAGTGGTCATTCTCAAGTTTAATATTCATTTCCTTTGTGTTCTCATGCACATTTACTAAATTATTTCAGATAAGATGATGGAAATTGACATTCTAAATCTTAGAACCACCATGTCCTTCTTCATCCTTTCACTTTTTTGAACAATCAAAAGCTATAAATCTGAAGTTCATCGAAAATCTCAAACTCCCAGCAAGTAAGTTCCTCCCTCCAAAAATTTACTATCAGAATCACAGACCTCTAGAATCTCCTTCTAATTGTT
The DNA here is from genome assembly GCA_963574655.1 of Perodicticus potto. Lineage (NCBI taxonomy): Eukaryota > Metazoa > Chordata > Mammalia > Primates > Lorisidae > Perodicticus > Perodicticus potto. The sequence continues at coordinate 42,739 of CAUYRH010009144.1, forward strand.
TGTCCACATGTATAAAAGTAAATATAGTACAGAATAGCTTTTCACAACTCCAGGATGCTAGACAGAAGATGGGCACTTTTTCTAGGAAATTTAAATGGAGTCTTATAAGGAATAAATTAAAAACTCTGGCCAAGTACATATGTAGATAGGGCAGTCACAATTAGCAGATAAATGAGTCATCAGTTGGCTTATGTCTTATTTGGGGAAGGCCTAGGGGACACAATTTGAAGCCTGCTCAGGTAGAGCAAATGTAACTCTATCATGTGGCTTTGCCTAAAATATGCATTACTAACATCTATTAAAACGGGTGACCTTGGAAATAATAATGCAGTTAGAAAAATGTTGTTTCTCCTTCCTATAGGATTAAATTAACTCTGAGAATAAAGATTTATCCTTTGGACATGTGTGTAGAGTGTGTGTGTGTGTGCTCACAGTACACTCCAACAACTGTCCATTTGACACTGACACACAATTTCCAAGAGGAGCAAACAGGACTTGCCTTTACCCTTTGGGTGTGTTCTGTGGGATCTGAAGAGCCAAAGAGCGCCTTGTCTGTCCCACTGGAGGTCGAGGCTACTCCACCAAACAGATGACTTAGTCTTAGGGAAGTATTATATGGGGGGGTGATGAGCCTGAATTAAGGCCAGCGACTTCGGGCTTGGGTTTGTATTCCCTAAGGTTGATAACTCTCAGAGAAGAGGTTAGAACCTGAGTTCAGGAAAGCAGGTTCTAGAATAGTCAGTATTCATAAGGAGCACGTCCTGACTGAAAACACCTAACTTCACGGGTATTTTTATATTGAACTTTAGGAAAGGTCATATCTAAGGGGAGAATTTTCTTTAATTTTTCTCCCTTTGACACTTCCTCGTGTTAACCAGACCCAGGAGGAAAGTTTGACGTGCTTCCACACTCCGGTGAGAAATTGCAATATTGACGAGAGAAATGAATAAAGAAGAGGAGGAAGACTTTGAGGAGGCGACTACATTCTTTTTTGAGGGGATTGTGTCTTGGAATTCTAGGTATACTGGTAACAGATTAAACAGATTAGTGGGAGAAGTAGGAATAGCCCATAATGCAGAAAAGCAAGTAGAAATGGACAATTCTTAAGAGAGATGTTATAGCATTCGTATACATCTCCCAACATAAAGGCTTGGTGTTACTTGAAAAAGAGGTGGGAAATGGAGAAGGTAAATTACGCATAGACGAAGAAATCTCCTAAAAACTCTTGTATTTATCAATGCTAAATACTTCACATACATCATTATATTTAATCCTCCCAGAGGTACTCTGTGACATCATATTATTTTGAGTTATTATTGGTTCCCATGAAAAATGAGGCCTATGTAAATTGGATGGCCCATCTCAAACACCACAGTAAGAAACTAAGCCAGGATAGAAAAAGCCAGGTTCATTTGATTCAAGTGCATAGTTTTTCATAACATGTATGATTATGATTCAGATTAGTAAGAGATTTATAAATTATAAATATATTTTATATTTTTCCGAGTTTTATGTATTTATGCATGTTGCATGAATGATACAGTGACTTTTGAAAGTCATGTGTTTTACAAACATCATTTAATCCTTATACAACTTAAAAAATAAAGATAAAAATAAATTTGATTTGTAATTATTTACTCCCTCTACTGGTGACTTTTTGAAGTGACAGACATCCCAATAAAAACCATATTCTCAAAATAGAATGAATATTCCGTTTGTTAAAAATCATATTTTATGAGCTGATTATTACCTTACTTTTTTGTTCATTGTTATAGAAATTCCTTAAGAGTAATTTTTGTTAATTTCTGAGGAAAATCATGTTTACACTTGTTATAAGATATGTTTCTTCTAGAATATAATTAGCCAAATATTAATTGTTTGCTTAATTTCAAAATTAACATTTGTGTTCTTTATATTGTATGTAGATGTGTTATAAGTTCTTACTTTCTAATTCTGTGTAATGATGTTTAGATTCAAAAGATAACTGAAATGAGGGTTCCAGTGAAAGGCATAGGCTCATAAAATGTTTAGAAATAGCAATAAGAGCTTGAAAAGATACACCAAAAAAAAGGAGATAAACAAATAGTTACTAAAGACAAAAGTAGTATCTGACAATATGACTGAAATGGAATATTTAGCATTTATCCAAATTAATGGTTTTTTATCCCTCCAATCCTTGTGAGGGGGAATTTAAGATTGACTTTATTCATCCATATGTGAGGGTCACACAGGAGACACCACAGTATTAGAGAGAATCTATAATATATTTCTCCTCAACTAGTTGACTTTCCAGTGGTGGTGGTGCAGAGCCCAGGGCCCAAGACTGTTTTATAGTTTTACTGTTTTGCTGTGTTTGTGTGTGTGTATCTGTGTGTGTTGGCGGGAGGAATAATAAATGAGGATAATTTTTGCATTGAGGGGGATTTTCTAATGATGATGGAGGCTAAGGAATATGTATCATACATATGGCTTATAAAGGCTTCTGGTGAAATGAATTAGGATGTAAAAATAAATTGTTCTGTGAGTAACTTGATACCCCAGAATCTTATAAAACATCCTTTCCTGATGTATTCTATATGTTCACAGAATAGACATGATGTGTTTCTTTGATCTGTGCTGAATATTTTTTAATCACATCATGAAGGTCTTTGTTACAAGCTAATATAAACAACGTAGACACTAGTTTTATAATTTTTCCCTTATTGTGGTGTACTTCAACCTGTAATCTGGAAATATTACTATAATATAAGTAGGCAAGGTATTCTTTCCCTTTCCAACTTTGTAAGCATTCTTATTGAAAATTGTAGAGAGATGTTTCATTAACAGTCACACGCTTTTCCTTTAACTATGAGAAACGAGCTTGTGGCAGATTAATCTTTCTGCTGCAAACAACTAAAAATCTAGACAAAATATTAATCCTACCCCCCAAAATCCGAGAACTACCAAAACATGTAAAGCTGTAAAGAAGACAACTGAAGCATATATAAATTATTTTCTCCTTTCCCATTTTGCAAACATTAATAATACAAATTTATAGAAAGAATTTTAGTTTCATGGCCATGTGCTGAATGATAGAATAATGGGAATCTGTGTGGTAACTTTGACTTTGGATTTTTCATTTTTCCGTACAAAAACTTAAATTCTATTGTTCATTTTAAATTGTGATATCTTTTGCCCATTTTAGATTTTAGATGCAGAGACTAGAATTTTTTTGTAGTGAACCACAGCAAATGTTATGACCAAAGAACAAAGAGGGAAATATCAACAGTTACTGAGAATGATCCAGGAAATAGGTTTGCAAGATTTTTGGAAGCTGAGATTTGAGTCAGGTAGACAAGGATTTTATTCCTAGCCAGCCATCCATTTATCAGCTACCATACTTTTGGCAAGTTAATTAATTATTCATTAATTTAGGTTTTTTGATGTTTAAATGATCTGCTATGTGTCAAGTGCTTAGGCTAGTGATTGCCACATAGGAGTGCTCAATTACTGTTATCTATTATAATTAAAGAAGGATATCAAGTTCATTAGAAAATTAAATGACATTGAATGAAAAATAACTGTAATGTACATTTTTTTTCACAAGATAGATTAGCAAAAGATTTGGTCTTTCGTATTTCAAAATGTTGAGGAGGTATAAATGCTTTGATTTTAACTGATGATATGAGCAAGGGTATGATAGATAGATAGCCTAACACAGGATATACATAGTCTTCTAAAAAGCAATATAAGAAATAAAAAACCTTTTCTTTGGTCCAAGAACTAAACTTGCAGAATGCTGTCCTAAAAAACTAAAATTCAGGACAGCCCAAACTAATTAAAAAGTTGTTCAAAACATGACTTACTTTAGAGAAAAATTGGATACAGCCTAAGTCTAATAAAAGGATGTTAAATAAAATGTAGGTGCAACAGTAAAAGGAGATAGTATATAGACACAGTTGTATTTGTGAAGATGCTTTTAATGGGGTAATAAAATGTTGTTAAATGATGTCCTCAGCCCGTGCGGCCTGGGTGGATTTGAACCTGTTTCTCAAGGAGAAGCCAATAAAAGCAAAGCCTTTCCTTGTCTTAGTGATTGTTTTAAGGATGTGCATCAGATCTAAGCAGTTCTAATTAGAGTGTACCTTAGGGTTCTTGCTAGATATTTTGTAACAAATGTTTTCTTTCATAAGAGATTTTTTGGGGCTAAGTCTCTGCCTTAGGAGACTATGGCAAAAGGGTGTGAAGTGTTGAACTGATACTGGTGTATTTGTTTCCATACCAGAGGGGAGCTAGCTGAGGAAGCAAATATGAGAGAAATACACATAAATAGACCAGAACCCAGATGAGCTGGGTTTGTGCTTGAATCCACCTTTGCCTTTTGGATTTTTCCAGTTTTATAGCCAATAATGTCCTGGATTTGTTTCGGCCGGTTTGAGTTGAGGTTACTGACCCTTGAAACATAACAAATTCTACATGGTAAACATTAAGTGGAGGGAGAAAACATGATTCAAAAATACAACATGCAACGTGTTCCAGGGTGGACGATGCTCATTCACATAAAACACCAAAATATTTAAAATATCTCTACTTGATGACCAACTATTTTTTTTTAATTTTTTCATGCATTTTCTAATGAGTACTTATTACTTTCATTATCTAACATGTAATATTTATTTTTTAAGTCGCAAATTAGGAGGCAAATTGGGCAAGTCATTTTGAATCACACATTAGGATGTGTTCTCAGTACAAGGAAATGACATGCTTCTCCTTTAAGATTGCCCAAAATTACTTATATTCTTATAATTCATAAACATCTTGGAGGATATTTATCTCAGTGGGTTAATGTGGCTTCTTTTCCATGCACATCAGAAAAACTGTAAGTAGTGTCTGTTCAACTCCAGTAGAATAAGAATGATAAATTTTCTATAGCATAATAAAATTTTGAATTTTTACATCTTTCTAAAGACCTCTGTCCAGTTAAGGCAGAGGCTTGTTCTCTGTTCCTGGACAAGACTGGGATTATTGTTTGCCTAGGGTAACTCAGCTTTAAAAAGTTAATTTTAAATGAAATATTTATGTAGGTTTAATAATAGTCAAATAGGCACTGCTGTAAATTAGTAACAGAAATAATGTCACTATTTCAAACTATTTCTTTGTATAAGAATATGTAATAGGCTGATTTCTAATTGATGCATGGTTATCAAATGCTAATGTTATTCTAAAAGTGAGTATGAGTAACAAATCTTCAAAATACAATTATAACAAAGTGCATTGCCACAATGCCAAAATGCCAAAATCTCTCTGGCATGAACACATCTTATTTACCTAAGTTTTTCTGTGGCCTTAACAGATACATTCATCTCAGAAGTTTTTTTTTTTTCTTTTCTTGAGACAGTCTTATTTTGTCGCCCTTGGTAGAGTGCCGTGGTGTCACAGCTCACAGTGACCTCCAGCTCTTGGGTTTAGGTGATTCTCTTGCCTCAGCCTCCAGAGTAGCTGGGACTACAGGCACCCGCCACAATGCCCAGCTATCAACTTAGGATTTGAAGGTGCTACACAATTGTTTTCCCATAAAAGCAATGAGTGAAAAAGTACAATTATAAGTACATTCTTCAACTTCTTATATTTAGAGGATGCAACTTTTCAATTACCTTTAGGGATGAGACACCACAATTACAATATTTAAAATATTGTTCTTCTATAGCAGTATAATGAGTATATAGAAAACGAAGGAATCCATCTCTCATCCCAAATACAATGTTAAAAATGATGAATCAGGAAGCCACGCTCCCTTTCCTTGAAGTTTTTTTTCCTATAGATGAAGAGTTCCATCAGACAGAATGTTTAATTTGATTAAAAATTGAATGGTATACATATTTACACAGAATTAGTGAGACAACGATGCCCCTTTGAAACAGTGCACTCAGCCATAGCTCAGCTCCTCAGCTGTCCGTTGCAGCCAGCTAGGTCCTGTGGGTTCTCCAGTGTCAGCCTCTTCCTAGTTCTGAAGCAAAGGTAATATCTGGAGTAGAATCTCCATAGTTGAGCACCTCCCTGCCCTGACTACCTCCTTTAGTTCACCTAATTTTCATAAACTGGACATCTCTACATGTGCTTATAAGTACAATAGGCCTAGTTCCTTATGTCGACCACCCCCATATATTGACCAGTTTGTTAGAATCCCTTAGGTAATCAACTTACAGAGGTTTTACTGTATATATTCTTAAAATGATATTAAATATGTTCTATAAGCTATGAAACATTCTGATATGCTTTAAATATTTTCTATACAGAGCAGCTAAATCGAAATATTTAAAAATCAAGCAAACTAAGCAATGATAGAAAAACTGGGTTACATTTTCAAACAATGGTGACTATATTTTCTATTCAATTCTAACTGAATAGGTAGATTTGATAGTCTAGAGATGATAGGAATTGTTTTTATGTCTACCTATTTTCCTGAGATTCTTAAAGATTTCCTTTAAATAATTTTATATTTAAAAATAGCCATAAAGAAAGATGTTCCGTCGAATAAAAAAACATATTACCAAAAGGCACTAAAGACAGCCCAAAAGCAGCCTGCTTAAGTAGTGTGGCCCCTGAATTCTCAATGAGTGTGGGAAGAGCTACTTCAGCCCCCTTTTCCAATATGAGATAACAAGATGGAAAATGTGAGCGGACTGGCAGTACCCTGCTCAGGCACACTTTGAAGGGGGTCCTGGGTCTTCTAAAGTTTAGTTCAAGCTTCCAAAACACGGAAACCACAGAAAGTTAATGATAATTGAGATCATATGTTTCTTATCAAAGCTTCCTCAAAAAAAGCGGCTTAAGGGAAAACTCTTAAATATGTGTCTTAACCACAGTCTACCAATCCCTTTCCGCATTGGAGTCTTTAGCTAATTTGTTGACTTAATTACCCAAGGCACAGGAAGGTTAAACAGAGTGATAATCTGATTTTCTCTGATTGCTGATCACTGCAGAAAGTGGCCCCTGGGATACAAAAATAAACCTAGAACCTCAGGCTATGTAAAATGGAGAAGTAAGGCAATTATCCAGATAATTCAGGCAAAGTTGACTGTTTACAGTAATCAAATTATCTGGATAAGTACTCAGCTTACACTCTGTCTACAGGAACAATGGCTCTAATGATACATGTGGTCTGATTAAATCATCTATAACTTATCTGTGTTCAGTGTCAACTATGTATATTTAATAGTCAAATTCATAAGAAAAAATATAATATCCTACGAAAACAACATCACAAATGATAGGGATAACTAATAACATTTTGCCCAAGAATGACTGCTTGTCTTTAAATAATTAGAAAACATGAGACCGTACAAAGAAAATAACTTGAGGGGGAGCAAATGGATTTATTGTGGTGAGTCTAATGTGAAGCCCTGTATGAAAATGAAGGTAGGAAAAGTTGAAACTATTACAGTAAATGGAAGTTTACCCCATACTGTGTCAATGGGAAATTTATATTCTGACACTCTCTTGATTATCAAGGACAATAAAAATAAATCTGTAAATAAAAGGAAAATCAGTTGATTCTTTTTTTTTCTTGCCTCAGAAAGTAGCACTTGCTCTTTTTAGACATTTTAGAAAATACAGACAATTATAAAGAGGAAAACCAAAATCACAATCCAGAGAACACCATTCTTAATGTTTTTTGTATGTTTTTCTGAGTTTTCAAGCAATGTTTAGTGCTATCTGAGCTTCTGGAGGCATGGTTTGTCATTGGTGTACATCAGTGAGAACAATGGAATGGTACCGTGCATGCTATTTTGAAGCATGCATTTTTTTTTCCACTAAACCATATCTCTGGTGTCTCCTTGTGTCAACAAGTATGGCGATGTGGCACCTTTTTTAATTTACTTATATAAATATGACATAAACCTAACCCCTTATATTTGGACACTTAGATTACTTACAATTTTATTTTAAACAAATCAGTGTTAGATATTCTCGCACACTTGCATTTATATTCATAATTTTTAAAATTTCCCAATTGACAAATATTAATTTTACATATTCAAGGGGCACATAGTGATGTTTCGATACGTACAATGTATGATGGTCAGATCAGGGTCGTTAGCATATCTATCATGTCAAACATTGATCACTTTTTTGTATTAGGAACATTCTGTATCATCCTTCTAGCTATTTGAAAGTAATGACAGACATCCTACAATGTATAGAATGCTAGAAGAATATAAGTATAATAAAAGTTACATCAATAACAAAAAACTAACAATAAAATAAATTTTAAACTAACATGAGCACATGATAGGGGAAATGGGATATAGTAAGTGAGTAAAATTCTCATCTTCCATGTTGGAGAATTCATAGGTAGTGTCTAAATTAGATAAAACGGGAAATAGAGGCTCAAATACATGTATCTATGGAAGTAACCACCATAAGAATTAAAAACAGAAACAGAATGCATGCTAGGAGTAAAAGGAGTTAACTGTTGCTTTTCATAAACTTTTCTGTGGTATTTAAGTTAGAAAGTATCTGCAGTACTTCAATGAAATTCAAAGTTAAAAACAAGAAAAGAAAAAGGGCCTAAGAAAATTGTTTTAGGTGTGGTGGCTCATACCCGTGACCACCGTACTTTGTGAGGCCAAGGCAGAAAGACTGCTTGAGTTCAAGATCAGCCAGGGAAATATAGCAAGATACACTCCCTATAAAAATAAGATTAGCTGAAAATAGTGTTGTGCACCTGTAGTCCCAGTTATTTGGGAGGCTAAAGTGGGATACTGCATGAGTCCAGGAGTTTGAGGCTTCAGTGAGCTATGGTTGTGTCACTTCACTCTAATCTGGGTGACAGAAAGATCCTGCCTCAGGGAAAATAAAATGTAATTGCAAGAAGTATGTCGTTAAACATAAAAAATCCTTTCTGAAAGCAAGATACGAAATGGCCATGCTAATATGGTAAAAGATGAATGGATCCTAACTGAGGAGATTGACATAAGACTATCTATGCTTTCTTATCTATAGCAGATAGTTTCCCTGCATTTTAGCTGAGACCATAGTTGCCCAGAATTAAGAGCATTTCTCAGCCTCCCTTGCAGCTATCAGTGGACATGTAACAAGCTCTGGGTAATGGTACTTAAGTAGGAGTGATGCGTAAAATATTCGGATTGAGCCTTTAGAGGAAAAGCATGTGCTTTCCACTTCTCATCTTTTCTCTTCCAGCTGCTGGAACATGGATTTAAGATAAATTTATGTATAAGAAAAGCAAGATTAGAAGATAAAATGCCTTGCTTTAGGTCATCAGCATTGAATACCAAGACTGACAGGTAAACAATTACTCTGACAAAAATTCTCCACTAAGTTTATAATTTAGAACATTCTATTGCATTCTTTACTCCCACAACAAATTTGAATTCCAAAACATTAACTTTATGAATATTAATTAGCTTTAGTATGAGTTAATGTATTTACTAAAAATGTTCCTTTATTCTTGAATAGTGGTTAAAGACTGAGACATTCAGATAATTGATATTATTTATTTTATAATAAGATCTTTTAAAACAATTTTTAAAACCAAATTATATTTTCAGATGTTCTCAGATCAGAAATTTCCATTGTGATTTTGGTTATAACTGTGTTGAAATTATACACATGCACCAAAGACAATCTTGAAAGAAAAACAAAGTTGGAAGGTTCACACTTCCTCATTGCCAAATGTACTACCAAACTTCGATAATGAAGACTATCCAGCATGAGCAAAAATGCAAACATACACATATAAGTTCAATGGAATAGAATTAAAAGCTCAGAGATAAACCCATATGTGCTGAACTAATGTTCAATAAGGTTGTCGAGACCATTCAATGGGAAAGAGTAATCTTTTCAACAAATGGTGCTAGGACAACTGAATATCTTTAAGCAAAAGAGTCAAGTTGGACTCATACCTAATCCTCATTTTTAAATATTAACTCAAAGTGGAATAAAGACTAAAACGTATGATCCAAAATTTTAAAATTCTTGGAAGAAAATATAAAGATAAATTTGTAATATGTAGGATGAGGCAATAGTTTCTTAGATAACACACCAAAAGCAAACTACAAACCAGCAACAACAAAAAAATAATAAGTCAGCTGTACAGCAGTAACACTATCATGAAAGAAAAAGCATGGCCCACAGAAGGAAATAAAATACTTTCAAATCATATAGCTGATAATAGTTTACCATCCAGAATATATAAAGAACTCTTACAACTCAACAATGAAAAGACAATAACCCAATTAAAAAATGGGCAAGGACTTGAGTAGACATTTTGCCAAAGAAGATATAGAAATGGCACACACACACAAACCCTCATGAAAAGATGCTCAACATTATTAATTGCTGGGAAAGTAAAGATGAAAACCATGAAATAACTCTTCACCCCTACTAGGATGGCTCTAATAAAAAAGATAGACAATATAGCAAGTGTGGGAGAAGATGTGAAGACTCTGGGCCCCTCATAGATTACTGAGTGGGAATGTAAAATGGTTCAGAAAACAGTGTAGCAGTTCCCCCAAAAGTTAAATATAGACTTAGCATATGATCAGCCATTCTGTTCCTATGTATGTGTATGAGAACTGAGAAAATATATTTGTGCAAAAATTTAAATGTGAATGTTCATAACAACGATATTCAAAATAGCCAAAAAAATGGAGACAATGCAACTGTTCCTCAATTGCAAAGTGAATACAAAACGCAATATATCTCTACCGTGGAATATATCCGCCGTGAAGAGAATGAGTACTGATGTAAGCTACAACATGGATGAACCTTGAAAACTCACTGAGTGAATGAAATCAATCACAAAAGGCCAATTATTGTTCGATTTCATTTACATGAAATGCTCACAATGGGCAAATTCTTAGATATAGAAAGTGAAAACAGATTGCCAGGGACTGATGGAGAAAAGGAGTAAATGAGAAGTGAGTCCTAAAGGCTGTGGGGTTGCCTGTTGGGGAGATGAGCATGCCATGGGATTAGACAGTGGTAATGACTATACAACTCTGTGAATATACTAACACCTACCGAATTGTATGTTTTGAAAGCACATTTTTTTCTCTTGTGAATTATGTTTTATAAAAAAAGTAGTAAGTACATGCATATCAGGAAAGAAATGGCATTTATTACCTTGGTGGTCATTGTATTCTTCCAACCATCTTCCTGAAGATAAAAAAAAATTAAACAAGATTCAGGTCAACAAATCAATTACTTTTATCCATTTAATCTCTCTTTTTTTTAGTTATTTTTCCCATTTCCGTATACTTTACCATTTCATTAAAAATAATACTGTTTTCTTTTTTCTTTCTAAACTTAAGTGCAATTTGAGAAGGAAAGACTCATATTAGCTTTAACTGCTAGTGGTGTAGACCTGCTGGCACCATTGACAAAAGGGGAGGATTCTGATACACGGGGAAGATGCTCTCATTTCTCTAGTCCACAAAGAGCCAAAGTCAAGCCCTATTATTAGAGCCAGTGAGACCAGATTCACCACATGATTAATCACCCAAATAGAGACAAAAACTCAGCCTGGATTGCACCTCCTGTATGGGTCACAGAGCTTTTCCAGAGCTTGTTAAGAGCTTCAGGCTTGTAATTTTCTCCTTCTACAATAAACTTTCTTTTAGCATGCTGTTAAAAAAAAAAAAAAGTTCGGGTGATGCGTCCTTTTGAATGCAAGGTAGGTGCCAAAATATAAGGCCAGGGAAATGACAAGAGAACTTGATTTTATTTGTCAGCTACACACTATTCTTCAAATTCCTCAAACGAGATAACAAAGAGCAACTCTAAATCTTAGTTTTATCCCTTTGATCTTGGCCCTGTTACAACTCTTCTTCTCTGTCTCCCCTTTTCATACATATGTGCGTGCACACATGCTATGTACACAAACAAAGAAAGAGACACAGAGAAAGAGGAGAGGGGAGAGAGAGAGAATTAATGCGGCATTGCAAAGCAAGGTCATGGTTTAAAAATGTCTTGCCTTTTCCCCAAGGTCTTTAAAAATATCTGCAATCAACTAAGCAACCAATTACTGTACATTGCAAATGCATGTTTTCACAGCTATTTTTAGGGGCAAGATTCAGTCACTACACATCCTGTTCACTCAAAACAACAGACAGCCATAGAGGGCAGCTAATGAGTAGGTAGCCAAATGACAATGTCTCCTTACTTTTGACTTTGCTTCCAAGGCCCAAGTGGCTGCCTGACCGTCTCCACTCTGGCGTCAAACAGTCCCCTTGCAGTATGCAGACAATTTAAATTATTACAAGGCAATGTTGCAAGTATGAACCCTGGCACAAAATAAAGTAATTACATTCAATTAGCAGTCCCCAAAGTGATGGTCCAATACTGAGGGCTTTAGATGTTGCCTTTTGTTGACTTACAGAAGCCAGGTAATGAGTGAAACTTCAAAGTGTAAGAGACTAAATTACTGCTTAATTAGTGGAAACTAGATCAGAAAACATGGCAAAAAAGAAAAAAGAAAACATACCCACAATTTTCTTTTGTTGTAAGAACTCAGATAATATGCTCCATTTCCCAAATAACAACAACTGAATACTCCAATGCAGGATGTTCTGATGAAAAGCCCACTGGAATGATGTCATTATGAGAGGTGTTTGTTGGGAAAAATCTGTTTGATTTGATGCCACGTATGTATCTCTAGCGATTTATCTTCTCCTTTTAATAAAATCAACTTTTCCTGTTTAAAGTCTAAAAAGTAAATTTAAGTAGAATTATGTTAGATTAAATAAATTTTCTCTAAATTCCACTACTGGTTCCTCAATAGCCTTTGGCAGAGAATACTACAGAGTTTTTTCCTCTGAAGAACAAACTTTGACTCAAACATAGTCAGAAGAATTCTGAAAAAAATGTAAAAATATAGGGGAAAATAACCTTGCTGAATACTACAATGTAATATTTTATTTTTTTTAGTATATGTGTCTTTTACTATATGTAATTTACTATATAAAAAAGTAACATTGTTTCCCTATTGAACAAAGATGGTTAGTCAATAAATGGTTTGACACAAATAGTTACATTTCTATTTCACTTATTAAGCTAAGATACATTTCAGATGAATCAGACATTTCAACAAGAAAAAAACAAAAACTAGAGGAAAATGAGTTTTTTTAAAATGTCTAAGTTTTTTAAAAAATCAAGACCACAAAAAAGGTGAATTTTCTCTATTGCAGATTACACGTTATCAAAAAATTATAAATTATAATAAAGATAATAAAAATTAAAATAATAAATGACAAACAAAGAGTACATGTTAATCTGAGCATTAAACACAGGAGGATAATTTCTTCAATATTGGACTAGAACAGCAATTTTTTAAAAAAAATGGCCAAAACTTTAACAGGAACAAGAAAATAAGCAGAGGATATTAACAGGGGAAAAACGTGTTAAACATGAATCAAACCTCAACCTCACTTATATTCAGACACATAAAACCAAAAGTACCTTTCATTTCTTGTTAATTGGATTTTCAAATATCAAAAAGTTTAAAACATTTTGTAGCTGACAGCGGAGAAACACAACAACTCCCATCCAGTTAGAACTAATTCAACCTCCATTGAAGGTAATTTTGCAATAGTGTCAAAAAATAAAATTTATGTCTTTGGTTTCTAGAAGTTTCCCAAATTTGCATGAACAAAGATGTTTTTACAGTTTGTTTAGAGTAGCAGTAGAAAAACAATGCAGATGTCTAACAATAAAAGAACAATTTAATAGAGTATAGGTAGTCTGGTTAAAAATAATTGCATATCTATATGTACTGAATTAAAACTACATAATACAATCTTAAGTAAGAAAAAGCATGATCCTCTTAGTGGTATACTAGGCTTTTGTTTGGATAAAAAGCAGTAATACACAATATCTATGCATTCTTATCTATCTTTGGAAAGATATCTATTAAAAATAGTGATCTTGGAAACTGATGAGAGTATAAAAAGAAATCTTGGATTGTTTACATTTTTCATATTGTACTAAGGGTACGTACTTCATGTTCATATATACATATTAATTGAAATGTTCAAGGCAATATTTCAATATGCCTGAATATTCTTAGCAAAAAATAAAAATGCTCTTTTACAATGTCTTGGGTTCTTTAATAAATTTATAAATAAAATCTATAAATATGAAATCTATAAATATAAAACAGCTCAGAGTAGTCTTTGAACTCTATAAGAATGAATATGTGGCTGGATGAACTGCTTATGCCCTCCAACTAGAAGATAAATTTTCAAAGAAATTGGTGAAATATTTATGGTAAACATAACCTCTTATCTCCACTTTCTTCCGCCTGCCTACTCCAGCCTTTTTTCCATTCTCTGGGGGCCAAAAAAAGCTAGACAGAAACTTAAAACCACATCCTTTATGAGGTGGACATTGGCATGAAATGCAGGGCACAGTATTTTTTACATAAATAATAATACAAATAATCTGATGATTGATTCATAACCTCCTTTTACTTGTATAAGTTATCAACACAAGAACCTCAAAATAATGTATTCATTTTGTGCCACAAATGAGATATTATTAGGCTTTTGTCTTCTTATATGCCCCATAAAGTAATACAGAAAAATGGTTTTGAAGAGTTTAATCTTCTATTTTATTCTACTTTATATCTACTTTATTCTACTTGATTTGTAGAATTATTTTTTCTAGTTACTGATAAAAACATCTATCATCATTTCAAATAAAATATATGTGGAATCATATTTTTTATAGCTGCTGATTATGTATATCAGACAAATATAAGTCCTTAGCATGCCAAGTGTGGATAAAACACTTCAATGAAGGGGCTGCATCCTCTTTGAGTCCCCGTCCACATTCTCTTCCTAAACATTTGGGCAAATTGAATAGTTAGGTGACATTAAATGGTGTCAATTAAAGAAATTCCAAACCTGGGCAGCACCTGTGGCTCAAAGGAGTAGGGCGCTGGCCTCATATGCCAGAGGTGGTGGGTTCAAACCCAGCCCCGGTCAAAAACCACAAAGAAAAAAAAAAAAGAAATTCCAAACCTATTTCCATTCCTAACCTAACCATTAGAAGGAAAAAAGTACACTATTTCAGATCATTACTGCTTCGGATACGTCTAAAAGTTTTTATTTTTCCTAATACTTCTCTGTTTAAAATTTTTCCTAATTATAAGAATCTTAATCCTTGCATATCCTTTGATCAAGCATCCCCAGGAATTACTCTGAAATCTATCCTTTCATATTAAAAACAACAGATAAAGGGGTGGCGCCTGTGGCTCAGAGAGTAGGGCACCGGTCCCATATAATGAAGGTGGTGGGTTCGAACCCAGCCCTGGCCAAACTGCAACAAAAAAATAGCCAGGTGTTGTGGCAGGCACCTATAGCCCCAACTGCTCGGGAGGCTGAGCCAGGAGAATCGCCTAAGCCCAGAAGTCGGAGGTTGCTGTGAGCAGTGATACCACAGCCCTTTACTGAGGGCAATAAAGTGAGACTCTGTCTCCAAAATAAAGCAATAATAATAATAACAATAAAACAGATAAAGCATATGTTTATAAAAATAATTACTTCTACAATATTAATAGGGGCATAACCTAGAAACAACTTGTATCTCCAAGAATGGTGGAAACATGAAAGTACATTTCAGTAATGAAATATTATGGCATGAGATCTATGTGTTATTAAGCATATGTGTAGCGACCTCATTTTTATAAGGAAAAACTTCAACCAAAAACCTGTTACATGACATGTGACTGTACATATTGTGTGGCTGAGGAAAAAGCTGGAAGAACACACACAAAGTGCTATCGCTTGTCACTTCAGGGGTCAGAAGTACCCGAGTTAGGTTGCCTTGAGTTATAAATACTAGACGTCTCAACTCAGACTGATTTTGCAAGTGGGGAAACAAATTGATCTAGGGATCTATTTTAGCACCTAACCCTACGGTGATTTCAGAGTAAATGCCTCTGTGGCTCTGTTGTCTATGATTTTCTTGGTGTCTTCTTCTCTGCTGGCTTTGAGCACTAACTTTGCCTTCTGCTTTCTTCATACTGGAAAAATAGCTATGGCAATTCTTTCCATATCTGTGTTCCTAGGGAAACTGTGTATCACTTGAGTTGGGAACTTTGGATAGTAGAAAGCAGTGCAGCCGGGCATGGTGGCTCACACCTCTAAACCCAGCACTTGGGAGGCCAAGGTAAGTGGATTGCCTGAGCTCACAGATTTTGAGACCAGCATGAGCCAGAAGGAGACCTTGTCTCTAAAAATAGCCGGGCATTGTGGTGGGTGCCTGTAGTCCCAGCTACCAGTGAGGCTGAGGCAAAAGAATTGCTTAATTTCAGGAGTTTGAGGTTGCTGTGATTTATGATGCCACAGCACTCTAGCAAGGATGACAAAGTGAGACTGTCTCAATAAAAAAGAAAAAAAAGAAAGAAAGAAAGCAGTGCTATTAGTAGTAGCTTTAGGATAACAGGTATAAACTGGGACCCTCACAGACGTGCTGGTTTCTATGTTCTTTCCCCATGTCATAGCACTCAAAGGAAAAGAGAGACCACCTCTTCCAGTGGGTTTACCCTAACAGAGAAAACTTACTTCTCAGAAGCCCTCAGTAAAGTTCTTCTCAAGATTCACCGGCCTGACCTGGCTCGTACCACCGGGAGTGATGCATATTTTGTGGCTGAGTCTGTTTTCAAGCCCCTCAGTCACTGGACAGAGGGATGAATTATTCTGGATCTGCAGTTTTCCAAATGTGGTCAGGATGTACCCAGCTCTGCGAACAAATGTCAATGACCCCTGTATGATTTTTTTTCATAATCCTTCCTTGTAACTAACTACTTGACCTTTTGAGTTGTTTCCTAGAAATGGTGGGTTTTCTGCAAGAGAAAGCAGGTGCGATTATGGAGGGCTCAGGGCAGGTGAAGCCAAGATTCACCTGTCCCAGTGCAAGTAGCTCCATTTTAACTGTGCCACAACCTGCTCCAAGGCATGTGGCCCCCTCATTAAGAAACCTGTGATCTCCATTGTTGGGAAGACAGATTTGAGGAAGCCTTTCTCATTCTCCTGACATCTTTTGTTATTAATAATTGCCTCTCTTCCTTGGCAATCCTCTTGGTTTCAATCATTGTATCTTTGTGCAATGAGCAATTAGACCAAGACAGACAACAAGGAGACTTCTGAGGATCCCTGAAACTCATTTTTCATAAAATAAGTTATTTTTATTAACATAAAATAAGTTTATTATTTTTTTAATTTCAATAGATCAATGGGTACAAGTGAATTTTTGTTACATGGATGAATTATCTAGTGATGGAATCAGGGCTTTCAGTGTACCCATCAATTAAATGTTTTTAAATGATTAATAATATTTTAATCATTAAAAAATCATTAATAATATTTTAATATTTAAAAAATTTTCTTTTTAAATTGCTATTATAGTAAATATCAGTAAATACAATCTAAATAAACAAAAAAAAATGGGAATCCCAAATAATTCTAAGAGTATAAAGGGATTCCTGGGACCAAAATGTGTGGGAACTCTGCCTTAGACCACCCGTGTGAACTCCCTGGTCTTGGGGTGGGGTCGGCTTCCTCTTGGGTAGGTAGGTGATGTGGGGGAGCAATATATCACTAAGTAAACCAGTGCTCCATCAGAAAGGCTGTGGGGGGGTGCAGAAAGGCTGTGAGGAGATGCACGTTGGGTACCCCCCTCAGCACCATACATCACAGTGGGAAATACAAATGTTCTTTCTTGTTAAATTGTCACAAGAGACCAAAGTGTTATTTTGTCATTTCTGAAAATGGATTTAATGAAAAGAATCGAACAATAATAGTAATTCCAAGTGACTTTCAATTATTATTATTTTTTAATTTTTTTGCAGTTTTGGCCAGGGCCAGTTTTGAACCCACTACCCCCAGCATATAGGGCCTATGCCCTACTCCTTAAGCCACAGGTGCCGCCTGTGACTTTCAGTTATTGAAGCAAGATTCAATTCAATTTAAACCTCAAGCATGGTTCAAATCTTTTCAATAGCAATACATAAATCAATCCTAATTCTAAGAAATTTAATATGAGTAAAAATTATTTTAACCTAGCTCCTACATGGTAATATTAATATTTACTATAGATTAACAGTGAATTTTGTTTCAGAGTTTAGGTGTAAAATTTCAGAAAATTTTTTCCAGGTTTTTTTCCTCAAAATAAACAGTTCATTTCTAGAATTTTATAATAGTATTTACAAAATACTGCTTAGAAAATTGACACAAATATTACATTATGTTTATTATAGTAAATCATCTATTTAACTGGCGATGTTACTATTTTTAGCTTGATTTTTACAATAAAGTTTAGCGTCTAAAACACTGCAAGAACAGATACTTACAAAGTATTGGGTATTTTTTTTTTCCATTACGAAGGAAAGAAATTGAATTTGTCAAATAACCCTCATTATCATTTAGGATCATATTGTCCCTCCCATATTCATAGATTTAATACTATTGAATTATCCTTGAATTCCAGGTTTGAATTATACTTCATTATTCCATACCATACCTTAAACACACAACTACATTATTAATATTTTATTTATGTGATTTTTACATTTCTGTTTAAATGTGCAACTTTACATTTCTGTTTAAATGTGGTATGATCTTTGGTATTTGTCCATTTTTAGGTTTAATTTTAATGTTATACTTTGTACACAATGGTTTGAAAGGATTTTTGTTTCTTCTGTGTTCTGAAAAATTATATGTAATGGAAAAAGAAAGCTTATTTGTTTACCTAAAAAACTACCATGTAAAATCTGCTACTGACTTGGCACTATTTGAAGCATTATCAAACACCAGCTACCTAATCCACATAACAAACAACACTATGGGATAGTTACTATTATTCTTATTTTATAAATGAGAAATGGAGCCACAGAGAAGTTGAGTAATTTGCCTAAGATAAGACATGTTCTAAGTGGCAGAATTAGGTAGAATTTGACTCCAGACAGTCTGGTTCCAGAGTTCATACCCTAACATAATTTGAAATCTGGGCTTCTTTTAGTGGTTGGGTTTTATCATCCTTTCTCAATTTCTTCCATGAGCTCTATGATTTCCTTCATGGATAAAAATCATTCATTCACATGTATCCAGATTAAGTAGAATGACTTTGAATTATTTCTTCTTTTTCTATTGTCTATAAGATTTGGCATGATCTGTTTTTTGAAAAAAAAAATCATTCATTCAGTATGTCAAATTTAATTGCTTT
This sequence comes from Perodicticus potto, assembly GCA_963574655.1. Taxonomy (NCBI): domain Eukaryota; kingdom Metazoa; phylum Chordata; class Mammalia; order Primates; family Lorisidae; genus Perodicticus; species Perodicticus potto. The sequence goes on from CAUYRH010009144.1 coordinate 61,966, forward strand.
TGAGTTTTGCCAAGCAGTTGACTGAAGGCTACTAAGAAGATGAATAGTATGATGAAAAATGTAAGCATCAGTCACTTCTTCTGTCCAAAAAAATATCTACTGAACACCTCTGAAGACTCAGATACTGATTTGGACAAGGGAAATATAGCAGTGAACAATCACAAAAATAGATCGCATCTCCTCTCTCATAGTAATTATGTTCAAATGGGACAAGACACAGAAAACAAGTAAGCAAGTGGTCATAAGTGCCAAGAGAAGAATAAAATAGAACAAGGAAATACAGGGTGCTGGGAGAGGGGGTGAAGAATGTTGTAGTCTTGGTGTCAGGGGAAATCGCAACACAGAAATGGGGACAGCCATGTGCACAGACATCTAAGGAGAACATTCCACCCACAAGGGAAAATATTCGCACAGGTATGTGTTTCCAATGTTCTAGAAACTGTGACCAGGAAAATAGGTCTGGCACAGGACAACAGGTAAATATGGTAAAGAACGTGTCATGGGGGTCAAGGCACGTAGGACCTTGTAGGTTATATAAGGACTGTTTTACCTCATTAGAATGGAAAGCCATGGCAAAATTTTGAGTATCATGAAATGAACTACATCTTCAAAGACCTCATTCAAAGATCTGTCATCAGAGGAAGAATCTAGGATGGGGCCAGGGTGGAAACAGGGAGATCAGAACCAGTATTGAGATATTTGTGGAACTTGATAGAGGTGGAGATGGTGAGAAGTACTTTAATCCTATACAAATTTAGAAGGTAGAGCTCCCCAGAATCTTTTCAGATTGGATTTGAAAGGGAAGAAGTTAATAATCACTCAAAATTTTATGACTTCATCACCTGGAAGAATGCAAATGTTGTCTGTTGAGTGGGAAAGATCAGAAAAGAGAAAAAATTTGATTTTGCACTTGTTAATTTGGCAATGACATTAGTTTTCTACTATGGCTATAAAAAATTACCACAAACTTAGTAGCTTAAAGCAAGACAAATTAGTTTTTTTGAAGTTCTATAAATTGGATGTTGACATGGGTCTCACTGGGCTAAAATCAAGGTGTACACAGGTCTACATTCCTTCTGGAAAGTGTGACATAGAAACACCACCACCACCACCCCCGCCCCGCCCCGTCTTGCCTTCTGCAGCATTTCCAGGCTCTTTGCATTCTTTGGCTCAGGCTCTTTCTCTCTTCAAAGCCAATCAAGAAAGAGCAATTGCTTCTCACACCACATCACTCTGACTCTCCTATATCCTTCTTCCACTTTTAAGGAATCTTGTGATTATATTGTCCACACAGACAATCTTCCTATTTTTAGGCAAATTAATTAATGGCAAATTAATGGCAAATTAATTCTGTCTGTGTCTCTAATTTCCTTTTTCCATGTAAGGTAAACTTTTCCTGACTGGGAATTAGAAATTAGAATGTGGATTTTTCAGATCAGGGGGATTATTCTGGCTAACACAGATGCCTATTGACAATCAAATGAACCTATTAAAAATAATACATATCTTTTGCCTTCTTTAAAAGGAAATATATGAAGAAGATGAAGGGTTAAGTAACAATCAGTCTTGCTGCTCTATAAAAATTCAGAATTACCAAACCAGCTATCTATATAAATTTAAATTTTAAAGCTTTTAAAATAAAACAATGTTCTTAATTACATCTTTACACATTTGTATAGCTACAGTAGTTCAAATACGCACAAATGAATTGGTCACTAGATTTGGTTCCACTTGTTTCCTTAGTTAAGCCTTCTAAAATGGAACTTTTGAGGAAAAAATTACTTCAAAGCTCCGAAAGAAAGCCCTTAATGCTTGAGTCACAATATTGAAAGCATGAAGCATGTAGTGCTATGTTAGATTGTAAAAGTGCTGTTTACCATCAAGTATACATATAAAATCATGAAAAGTCCTCTAAAAATAAAATTGGAAGGGTTTTCTTCTTATTAAATAAAATGTCCGATTCTTACAAATACACAGATATTTATACACACAGACGTATGTACATTTATGCGTGTTTAATGTATATGCAGTTTTAAATCTGCTTGCTTAATGTATCATAAACACCGCTTCATGGCACTAATAATCTCTACACCATCACATTTAAGGGCATCATTGTATTCCATTAAATTGTAATCTGATTAACTGATTCTCACTATTAAATATTTGGACTTCCAATTTTAATCTGTATATCACTGACAAGCTTGTACTGAGAATATTGCATATATCCAGTAGTTGATTCTTGAGATAAATCCCTGAAAGAAAAATTAGCAACAAAGATTACTTATATTTTCTAAATATGAAATGATAACCATTTTAGTTTTTGTAATAAATGCCTTAATCAATTTAACTAAATCTGAGTTTAAGCAGATACACTTGATTTGTCATCATCAACTTCTCCTGTAGAAACTTTAAGCCATAAAAACCTTCGAAAGTCAAATGTGAAGATTATTAGCATAAGAGAATTTCAGATTGTGAAAATCATTAGCAGTACTTATTCACACCTCAAGGGAAGGTTCAGGGACCCCCTTTATCCTCTTGTCTACAAATGTGAAGTATTATTATCAAATTTACAATGAAAAGAAATATTGACACTTTTTTTCCTCTGCTTTCTTTATAAGTAGCAAACAGATAAAAATACAGAAAGCAATATTTATAATATGGTTAGTGTTTAATAAGTACATACTATACATTAGGCAGTGTGCGTAAACATCTGTGATGATTATCTTAATTCTTATAATAAAGCTACGAGTGGGATAATAGTATTACTTCCATTTCATAGATATGAAAACCAAGGTGTAGATAGGTAACACCTCAGCCCACCTAGTTAATAAGTGTTGGAGCTAATAACATCTCTCTGACCCCCGTCTGATCTCCTATAACTTAATGAGAATTAAAATTCTGTGCTCCCCTGACCTTTTCCTCCACCTATTAGTAGGAGCAGCAGCAGTAGTATATCCATTCATTCACTCAGAAGATTATTCAGAGCCTATATGTGCCAAGATCCCCATTAGATCCTTAGGAGGCTGGAGTGAACAAAGAAAACAGAGCCATTGACCTCAAGGAACTTATAATCTTTTAAAGAAGGCAATTATTCAACTGGCAATTGCACTCGAGTGTATTGAGTATTATGTTGGTAGAATTAAATATGTTCTCTGCATGCACTACTTTATACTCATCTTCATTACACTGAAAAATAAATATCTGTGTACACCCTGGTCTTCCTCAGTAGACTTTGAATCTGTAATCTCAGACATTTATATGATTTATTTTTGTGACCCTAGCCCTTAGCACAGTTCTATGTACCTAGGGGATACTCAATAAATGCTTTTATGAATAACTGATTTTTATAACCAGCCTCTACATAGCACTTTTGGGGTCTCTCTTCCATTACTCTCAATGGTTTGTTTTTAAAATGGAACCATTAATTATATGATTACACCAGCCTAATTTTTTGGAATTAAAAATAATGCAGTTCATTCACTCTCTCATTCAACAAATATCTGAACACTTATCACACAAAAACACTACATTAGGTAGGGAAGAAAAGACAGAAATAAATGAGGGATTGAGTTCACATTCAGGATTTAGAGTCTAGTAGAAAAGGAAAGGCAAGCTTACAAGAAAATATGTATTAAATAGCTAACCATTCCTGAGGTGTGGGTGGTATGCATGAGTGTGTGTGTAACAAATTCTGTATGCATCCTGGGGAAGACTGACTCTATGGGAAGGAATGAAAAAATGACTCATTCAGGGGGGCTAGGCTGCTCATTCCATCTTTAAAAATGATTCTCAAGCTTTTCAGATGAATCACCAAATGTGGAATGAACTCTCCGTGTTGGACAGATGTCCCAGAACATGGAGGTCCTTCGGGGGTGGATATCTGTACCCACTGGGATCAATGTGGAAAGGCTGCAAAAGAGGATGTGTGTGTGGGTGCCCAGATGGACTAGAGAGCAGAACTGAGGGCTTGGGAACCCCAGCAAGGATAAGCTGTAACAGGCTGGTAACAAAAGAATGAAATCACACCAAGGCCACTCTCCTTCAAAAGACGAGCCTGGCTTAGGGAGTGACCTGGGATGAAATCACAGCAAAAGGCAGGGGAAGGAAGACCTCAGTAGCTCAGCGGTGGCACTATATACCAGCAGGGAGTGGCCAGGGAAAAACCAAGAGATGCCAAGATTCTTCCAAGGAAGGACCTTCAGAGGCTCAGAGCACTGAAAAGTTCAAAAAGATCAAGTGAATAAAATCACTCCAGGAGTGATACAAACTAATCCATAAATATCGTAGTCAGAATCTAAGGGGGAGTGTGTCAAGATGCATAGGAGAACTTTAAATAAATTATTAATAGAAATTCTGAAAACAGGCAATTGCATTAGGAATCTGAAAAAAATACAGAGGAGTTTGCATTGGGGAGGGGCAGGGATAACAGATGTAAAGAGAACATCTTCTAATTCTGGAGCTGAGAGGGACTGTCCAAGGAAGGAACAAACTTGGAGAAGTTTCTCTTGGTCCAAGGCTGAGATATAGACTTCTTTGAAGGGTGTGGCTGTGCCACTGGGGGCTGAAGTCTGCTGAGTGCTGCAGGCCATAAGCATCAAGCTGAAAGTCACCTCCTGGGGGGTCGAAGAGACTTGCTGAGAAACTGCCTACTAACAAGCAGGCCAGACTCCCTAGGAAGAGGCTGGTGATTGTGCTGGCAAAACTCTCGGGCGGGTCTGCACCATTGAGTCCCCCACACCCACAGAAGAGGAGCTGCAGTGAGCTGTTGCAGTGACACATATAGCACCTGAACAGAGAAACCCCTTCCTCTTGCACTGCTGCCTGGTCTGCACATCTTTTACGGACAGGTCATCGTACCAGCTGGCAAAGAGAAACACTTAAGGGGCAAAAACAGGCGGACTTGAGCTAAGATGCAGCAATCGATAACCAGCAAATCAGTACCCCACAATGGCTGTGTGCACGCATCTCAGATCACTGCAGAATTGCCTGTTTTCCTTTTCTCTCCAGGCTATCCAGCATCAGAATAGAAGTTGCCTCTGGTGAATTGAAAACATTTTTCGGTTATCTCATAAGCTATTTATACCTATAGCCCTTTTTGTCTACTGAGCAGCACACTTCAGGGAAAGTAAGGTTAGATAGTTATATTTTATTAGCTTGAAACGGTGAAGTGGGAACTGAACTTAACTTCAGTTTTAATAATGATATCCTGCTTGCCTAGATTACATTTTATGTGTTGCTCTTATCAACTTCAATCTGTCTGTGTGCTTACTCTGAATTCCCCATGCTATTTGGATAATGGTACTCAGGAAATACTTCTTTAATTGAATTGGATCCAAATGAAGAGTAAATGATGAAAACCATAATATTAGGAGTCAGACAGACCCAGGTTTAAATTCCAGATCTCACACTTATGTTTGTGTGACCGTGAGTACATTATTTAATTTTTCTTAGGCACAGTTTTTCCATCCTTAAAATGAGTATCATAAAACCTATCTGCTATTGTCACTGTGAGGATTAAATGTGACTGCCTATAAAGAGGGCAGCCTGGCACATAATAAGTCCTCAGCAAATGGAAACTCTTACTAGTAGAGGGCATTTCAAGTTTCACCGATTCTTCAAATGAATGAAAAGATGACGGACTTTTGGGTTCAGCTTCAGTCTTAAAAGTGGCCTCTCCTAAAACAAGATTTCAGAAAATTAAAGGGCAAAAATGCAAAGACCTTGTATGAACAACTACTAAAACTTTGAAATTCTTTCTAAAAAGGTAATAAAAGCAGAGAATCTAAAAAATGAATAATCCGATCTGGTTTACATTTCATCAGATGGTATTATCGACCAAATCTGTTTTACTGTCTCATTTATGTGACAGATAGTGTGACAACTTATTGAGCTGATAAATTGTTTTCAGTCATTTAATCACAGTGCAATCATCTTACTGTATTTCTGCTCCCCTAATTTGAAACAGATTCGACCCTTTGTCCAGCTGGTTTCCTGCACATGCCATGCAGTCAGCAGGCTGGGTTGTCCCTTTCAGACTGACTAGAATCTGGGAGACAGCAGCATGCTTATGTCACAAGCCACATCTGTCATGGCAGGACTTGTGTTTCTCCTCAGGTTAATAACGTCTGATGGAGGCACCACGTCTCTTTTCCTTAAAAGCAAGGGATCTGAATACCAGTTTAGGGAGAGGTGCTTCAAAGATCAAAACCAGGCCTGTGACAGTGACATGTGGGTTCATGAATTGGAAATGGCAACGTCAAATCTCTCCTAAACAAGGAAATAACGCCTAGCCAGCAGAAAGAGAACGTGGGGTATTGCTGGCTCCAATTAGAGAGAGGCAGGTTTTGTAAAGGAGCCACATTCACTGGCAGGTTTTTTAAAAATGTAGTTCTGTACATAATGTTGGAAAAATAAACGAGGCAAGAACAAGCAAGACATGAAGTTAAAATAGATAGGTAACTACAGAGAAGAGAGCACAAATGTATGATATTCAGCTTTATTTATAATTTCTGATATAATTAGTAAGTGGTAGCAGAGATGTGAAATTCAAACTTTGTAAGTTAATGGTCACTATAAAAGCTATGCCTACAAAGAGACTTTAGTAATATAGCATTGTGTAATATTTATTAGTACTTATAAGTGATAGGCAGTCATTTATATTAATCTATTTAATCCACACTAAAAACCATGTAAAACTTTTCACTAATCAACAAAGTATTCAATAATACATTGAACAAATATTTATTTAACACCTATTTTACTTCTGATACACAATCCCATTTCATTCTCACAACTCTAAGAGATAAATATTGTTATCAACTTACAGATCCTCAAAGAAGCTAAATAATTTACCATAGCCATGTAGCTAATGGGTGGGAAAAGTACTTTGTGCATCTAGCTCATAATTATTCCTTTTTTTCTGGCTCTGTCTCAGCCTACAGTTCCCAACCCTTTACTTTAACCATGCATTAATAGGAAGCCTTTGAGAAAGTCCCTAACCACTCTTAATTTTAGTTTCCTCATCTGTATAATCCTCATCATATGTTCCAACTGGATTTATTGCATAGTTAAATGAGGTAAAATATTAAATTTCTTAGAATATTGATTGGCACATACATTTTGGTTGAATCAAGACAACGTGCGTTTTGTGTTTCTTTATGTTTGTTTTTGAGACAGAGTCACCCTCTGTCGCCCCAAGGTGGAGTGTAGTGGCACAGACAATTATAGCTCACTGAAAGCTTGAACTCTGAGCTCAAGGGATCCTCCTACTTCAGCCTCCCCAGTATTTAGGACTACAGGTGCAAGCCAACATGCTGGGCTACTTTTTTTTTTTTTTTAATTTTTAGTAGAGACATGAGTCTCTCTCTGTTTCTCAGGCTGGTCTTGAACTCCAGGCCTCAAGAAATCCTCTCACCCCAGCCTGCCAAAGTGCTGAGATTATATGCATGAGCCATCATGTCCAGCTGTTTCTTTTTATATTAGGGGTTTCAGTCCACTGACACAATGTAGTAACTTAATTACTTTTTATCAGGATTTAAATAATGTATGCAGTGTAGTCCAATTTTTAATTATTTTTAAGTCAATGTTCTCTATTTCCCCAGTGCCTCTCTTTTTTAAATATCCCCAAATCTGGCAGGAACAGTCACAGAAGTATAATTGGCTATACTTCAAAACCAAATCCAAAATGTAGTGGCTAAGAATCAATTACTTCTTATATAAGCTTTCCATCCCCCTCCAAATCTTCTGATTATTCAGAGAATGCTTGTCCAATTAAGATCCCTGACTTTCTTTATTCTGTTGCAGATTTCATAACAAGAGAATTTGAAATTTAATACTACTGAATATGTTCTTAATAGGAGGTTATGCTTCCCTTCTAAAGAACTTCAGTAGAGCTTATGACTGGAAACATTTTCAAATCAAATAGCTAAATATAAAACTAGCATGAAGAATCACAGCTTTAGATTTATGCATTTAATTTTTATTCTAAAGCACAGACTTTCTCTGCATCTGGTGTCAGCAAACAATTTCTTATCTAAGAGTTGAGGTAGAGAGAGTACAGATAACCTAACAAGAAGCATACTTAAGGAAGTCTCAAACAGTTCCGGTGTTAGAATCATTTCCTTTGTGACTGGGAACATTCAGATGGGCAGTTTGTTGTAACTACAGATCTTTATCATGGGAGTTTTTATGGAAAAACCTGTCTGCTATAGTAAAAGTGGAATGATATAATCTTCCTGACAATTTCATGCCTGTTAGTCGAACATATTTTACTAAAACTCTGATGAAATCAAACTTAATTTTTAAAAAATAGTATCTATACTTTCAACTGCAGCATAGGTAACAGTGAAAGTTGTATTAAAAGTAGAATTAGTACTCTCACTTAATGGGCACAATGTAAGGGTATACAGCACTCACCTACAACTTGAACTTTACCAGAAAAATGCAAATAAGATAACCTAATCATTTTACCCTTATGTTAATGTGAAATATAATACAAAGTAGAATTAGTAAACTTTATTTACCATAACAAATGCTCATAACAATGCTCACAAGAAAACTAAATTTAATGACTTATTTTACTAAACTCTGCCAAATTGTGTTGGTTTTATATTTATATCAACTCTTCTTTCATTAATTATGAATGCATGACTAACTCTTACGATTTACCCTTTTTGCTTTCAAGAGGAAAATGAGGTACATATATGTATTCTATTGAAATATTTAAAAAGGAAAAATAAAAGTATGAATTGATAGGTATAATGAAGGACAAGAAAAAGTGGAGGAGGACATGAAGTGAAATCAGTGATAAAGTTAATACAGCAACCACATGCCGTGCGCTCCTGTGCGGCATAAGATGGATCACAAATTCTCTTTGAGCTTTCTAGTGACCAAAGGAACAGAGACCTGTGAACATCTCCTATTCATTCAAGAAAATGCAATTAATCTGCTAGTGTATGTTAGGTGCTCTTGAGGGTATTACTATCCTTTGAATAAAGATACAAGATTAAGTATCCTTATATGAAGCCCAAAAAGTTGTTCAAGAAAAGCACACTTTTCCTGATATTAAGAACTCAGAGTCTTCTTGCAGATTCTCGTGAAACAGATCTGATTAATTTTGACGGTAATGTTTACTATTGTGTGATGGTAAACCCTTACAAGGTAGCCCTGAAGCAGTCTTGTCAATGATGGTGTGTCCCAAACTGAGAGGGACCTAGGAGGGAAGAGTTAAGTCAGCCATGGCTGTGGCTAGTCAGCATTTAGCCATTCTTCACAATTGATGCATTGCCTAGGAGAATTTTCTGGCATTTCAAGCAAAGGGGAAAAGTAAATAAGAGCATATATAGCCAGAGAGAGGAAGTAATGTTCAAAGGTTCTAAGTAGCTCAGGTTTACAGTTGTATAAATTTAGAGGCACTGATGAAAACGAGTGAGTAAGCAGGAAGTAGGACCTTAAAACGCCTGGAATGTCATGCAAAATGTATAAAATTAGATTTACTACGAGTTGGAAACCGTTTAAGAGTGACAATGAGATTTGTAAATTAGAAAAGGCAGAGGAAAATATAATAGAAAAATTGGGGCAGTACCAGGTTAGAAGAAAGGAAGGGGAACTCGTTAATAAGCAGGGCGGCAAGTAGGAATCAAAGCCTGGCCTACACCGGTTACAACAGGACAAGAAAGACAGAATAGATCTGGGAAATATTTAGATGTGTGATTATTCATGTATTGGTTTGATTAAGATGTCTCAGCTGATATTCACGTAAGCATGGAGCCACCTTTTCTTTCTCAAACTGCTTCTAATTGTAGACTTTTTTTCTCCTGGGAAGCCAACTCTCTTCATAATATTTCAGTATAATTACACAATATTGGAGACACTTTAGGTTCTTAAAATAGCCTTTTCTCCTGTTCAAAGTTCTACTCCTTCAGCACAGAGCAGGGGAGGGGACATCGGCTGGTTTTCTTCAGCCTTCTCCTTTCCCGTTTCCTGCTATTATCCTTCAAGTTTGTAGCTGCTGTCAAGCCTGAGTGTGGGGGATGGGGACACTTGCTTACTTACACAACACACGTGACTAATGGCAAGCTCTCTGTTCCCTTGTTCATGGCCTTTCCTTCTCAAGGTAAAGCTGCCTGGCTCTTTTTCCTCTGTGGGAAGGCTATCAGACAGACTTCCAAGTATTGGTTCTCTTTTGTGGATAGATTTGTTTTTATCTAGGGGCTGTACAAAGCTGTCCACTGCTGTCCTCTGACGTGGGAGATGGGGTGAGTTATTTGCCAATTTGCTAGGGTTCCCTTTCCTTCCTATTTTCCCAGAAGGAGATCTGGTCACACCACAGCCTTTTCCTGCTGCAGACCCTTACTCACTGAATGCCCCTGGTCCTCCACTGGGCAGTGGTAGTAAGCCAGAAATATGATTTTAGTTCCAGTCTCCAGTCTAAACAAGGGAAATTTAGATTCATGGGTCCTTTCATGGGAACAAAGACTGGATCCTGGTACTCCCTGTTCCAGGGGCTCTGTTCTAACTTTAACAATATCACTTCACACCCTAATAACATCAGGTGCTCGACCAGTCAAATGCCTCGACAACTGCCAAGCCAGTGTCTTTCTCCAGTCTGCAACTTAGTTTGATATGGAGAGGAAAACTTTTGACATCTCTGATCTTATTAAGAGAGAGGCAGGAAGGTTGAATATTCTCCTTTCTGAAGAGAAAGAGAAGCAGAGAGGAAGCAGCAGGGAAGATTACAGTCTTAAATTCTGTCTTATGGAATGATTCAGTCCCCTAAAATTCACATATTTCACTTCTACCTTTCAACACCATAGTATTAGGAGCTGGGACTTTCAGGAGGTCACGAGAGTGGAACCCTCATGGATGGAATGAATGCTCTCATAAAAGGGACCCCAGAAAGCTCTCTTGCTCTCTTTTTTCCCCATGGAGATAAAGTGAGAAGTCAGCAGTGTGAAAATGAAAGAAGGCTTTCACCAGACCCTGACCATCCTGTCACCCTGATCTCAAAATTCTAGTTTCCAGAACTACTGAGAAAGAAAGTTCTGTTGTTTACAAGCTACTCATTTTGTTGCAGTTGCAGGAAGTAAGATACTCTGCATGTCAGCAGAAATGACACCCACCCTTTCTCCTTCCAGTTCCTTCTTCTACCTCTGACTAATAAAGACCATCAGGATAATCTCTCTTGAATCTGGGGAAAAACTGAGAGTCTTATCTGAAGAAAATAGATGTCACCACTGTAATGCCTTGCTCTGTTGCTTACTTCTAGGGACAAGAGATAATTCAGTCAAATAATGATGTGACTGAATTATGTGATAATCTCACATCAAATTTTTATATAACTTTTGGAAAAATTCAAAGTCATTAGTAAAAAACCATTTAAGGGTGAAGGATGGGCAAGATGGCCTACGGGAAGCAGCTTCCGATAGAGGCTCCTGTCCAAAAGGAAAGATAACATTCAGAAACTGCCCAGTTGAGCAGAAGACTGGGAGCCCAGCAAAGAGAGAGAAGTGATAAATGCAGGTCACCTCTGCTGAGGCAAGCCACGGCTACAAAAAACCAAGCTCCAGGCAGAAAAACTGAACTTTGCAAAGGACACCGGGTGCTGGGCACTCCCAGAACCATGTGCACACCCTGCTGCTTGATCCAGGTGTGCCACACTCCAGAGTTGCTCCCACAGCCAGAACTCCCTGGGTGGCACAGTCCCAGAGGAGCTACAGAGGGTCACTCCCTACAAAGATCCAGCAACAACAGAGAGATCCTGCCAGGGTCTGATCTGGAAGAGATACCTCCCCAACTCTGAGGATGGTCATAGGCAACAGTGAAAAATAATCATGAGGCTGAATCGACAGAAAAGCTCTGGCAATAGGAATAATCAGACTAGATCAACTCCCCCAAGGAATGACAAGGTAGATACAGCACAAGATTCCTTGCATAAGCAAATAGCTGAGATGTCAGAAATCGAATTCAGAGTCTGGATAGCAAATAAGATCAGCAGAATGGAGGAAAAGATGGAATTAGAATCTCAAGCAGTAATCCAAAAGATGACCCAAAAGATGTCTCAAGAAATGAACGAATTCAAAGACAAAATGACCAAAGATATTGACACATTGAGACAAGAAACCCTCAAAGGTCTGAGAAATACAGTAGAATCTCTCAGTAACAGAATGGAGCAAGCAGAGGAAAGGATTTCTGACATGGAAGACAAAGCTGTTGAATGCTCCCAAACTTCCAAAGATTAAGAGAAATGGAAGGCAAAAATGGATCATTCTCTCAGACAGCTCTGGGATAACTTGAAGAAAACCAATATTCACCTTATAGGGATACCTGAAAAAGATGAAGTGGCGTCACAAGGCACAGAGTCTCTTATTAATGGATTATGAAAGAGAAATTTCCAGACAGGCCAAGAGATTCTGAAATTCAGATAGCAGACAGTTTCAGAAACCCAGCACGACTCAACCTGAATAAGACATTCCCTTGGCACATCATAATTAAGTTCACTAAAGTTAATATGAAGGAGAAAATTCTGAAAGCAGCCAGACGTAAGAAATCCATTACCTACAAGAGGAAGAATTTTAGAATAACTGCAGATCTCTCTGATCAAACCTTTCAAGCTAGAAGAAAATGGTCATCAACTTTTAATCTCCTAAAACAAAATAAGTTTCAACCCAGGATCTTGTACCCAGCTAAACTGAGTTTCATTTACGATGGAGAAATTAAATACTTCAATAACATTCACATGTTGAAGAAATTTGCTATAACTAAACCAGGTCTCCAGGATATTCTCAGACCTATCCTCCATAATGACCAGCGTAATCCTCCACCACAAAAGTAAACTCACCCAGAACCTTTTTATCAAATTTCAACTTCCACAGTGATGAAAGGATTAAAAATGTCCACTGGACTTTCTAAAGACTTATCATTGTTTTCAATTAATGTGAATGGTTTAAATTGTCCTCTAAAGAGGCATAGGTTGGCTGATGGGATACAAAACTCAAGCCAGACATCTGCTGCATACACGAATCTCATCTTACCTTAAAAGATAAATTTAGACTCAAGGTGAAGAGATGGTCATCTATATTCCAGGCAAATGGAAAACAGAAAAAAGCAGGTGTTGCAATCTTATTTGCAGATACAATAGGCTTTAAACCAACGAAAGTAAAGAAGG
>CAUYRH010009146.1:0-33507 GCA_963574655.1 Perodicticus potto
GCCTGTAGTCCCAGCTACTTGGGAGGCGGAGGCAAGAGACTCGCTTGAGCCCAGGAATTGGAGGTTGCTATGAGCTGTGATGCCACAGCACTCTATCCAAGGTGACAGCTTGAGGCTCTGTCTCAAAAAAAAATAAATAAATAAATAAAAAATAAAAAAATAAAAATAGAAAAACTAGCTGGGTGTGGTGTTCTATGCCTATAGTCCCAGCTACTTGGGAGGCTGAGACAAGAGGATTGCTTGAGCCCAGGAGTTTGTGGTTGTTGGGAGCTAAATGGCACTCTACCCAGGGCAATTGGGTGAGACTCTGTCTAAAAAAATTTTTTGCTTTTTACAGTGATATCTCTGGCAACCAGGAGATAGGATGGAGCAAGAAGTGGCCAAAGCATTGGCCTAAGTCAAACTGCAGCACTTAGCCAAGAGGAATTTGGTAGACGTGTGGAGAAAGGCCAGTGACTAGGCTGAAAAGTTGTGCAGGTCAAACAGATAGACTCAGGGTAGTTTTACGTGTGAATGGTGGGGAAGGCAGGGAGGGAAATTCTTGAGGAGTCGGGGAGGAGGACAAGGTTTGAGTGGATAGAATAAAGCTATGGGATGTGGTGTCCAAAAAACTGTCTCTGAACCCACCTAGTATGCTTCTATCTCTATGATCTTGAGAATATCATATTATTTTGGCTTTAGTTTTCTAGTAGAGGATAATATGGCCTCTCTTATCTACTACATATGATTGTTGCAAGAAAGAAAAGAGACAAGCCTGGTCAACATAGTCAGACCCCATGTCTAAAAAAATACAAAATAGAGTCGAGGATGGGAGAAGACCAGGGCGTTTAAACAGCACGTCGGCCTCCTCTCTTCTCTTCACCGCGCTCTCGCGGCCGGCCTGCCTGCCTGCCAGCCTGCCCACCCGCCTGCCCGCCCACCGCCCAGAACATCTTCCACCATGGCCACCTCAGCAAGTTCCCACTTAAAGGCATCAAGCAGATGTATATGTCCCTGCCTCAGGGCGAGAAAGTCCAAGCCACGTATATTTGGATGGATCGATGGTACCGGAGAAGGTCTGTGCTGCAAGACCCGCACCCTGGACTGTGAGCCCAAGTGTGTAGAAGAGTTACCCGAGTGGAATTTTGATGGCTCTAGTACTTTACAGTCTGAAGGCTACAACAGTGACATGTATCTCGTGCCTGCTGCCATGTTCCGGGACCCTTCCACAAGGACCCCAACAAGCTGGTGTTCTGTGAGGTGTTCAAGTATAATCGAAAGCCTGCAGAGACCAATTTGAGGCACACCCGTAAGCGGATAATGGACATGGTGAGCACCCAGCACCCCTGGTTTGGAATGGAGCAGGAATACTCCACTGATGGGGACTGATGGGCACCCCTTCGGTTGACCCGCCAATGGCTTCCCTGGGCCCCAGGGTCCTTATTACTGTGGTGTGGGAGCAGACAGAGCCTATGGCAGGGATATTGTGGAGGCTCACTACCGAGCCTGCTTGTATGCTGGAGTCAAGATTGCCAGAACTAATGCCGAGGTCATGCCTGCCCAGTGGGAATTCCAGATTGGACCCTGTGAAGGAGTCAGCATGGGAGATCATCTCGTGATCTCGTTTCATCTTGCATCGTGTGTGTGAAGACTTTGGAGTGATAGCAACCTTTGATCCCAAGCCCATTCCTGGGAACTGGAATGGTGCAGGCTGCCATACCAACTTTAGCACCAAGGCCATGCGGGAGGAGAATGGTCTGAAGTGAGTATCTTCTGCTGGGGCCAGCCTTGTTTTCCTGTGGCACAAAGCTCAGGAATAGAGTTATCAATCTCAGCAGAGACTCCTTTGCAAAGTGCCTTGACAAGTCTTTGTATCAGGGATGAGCAAGGTGTACTTTTCAGACTCAGCGCCTGTGGCTCAACAGGCTAAGGCGTCAGCCATGTACACATGAGCTGGCGGGTTCGAATCCAGCCCGGGGCCCGCCAAACAACAATGACAGCTGCAATCAAAAAAAAATGGCCGGGTGTTGTGGCAGGGGCCTGTAGTCCCAGCTACTTGGGAGGCAGAGGCAAGAGACTCGCTTGAGCCCAGGAATTGAAGGTTGCTGTGAGCTGTGATATAACAGCACTATATCCACGGTGACAGCTTGAGGCTCTGTCTCAAAAAAAAAAAAAAAAAAAGCGTGGACTTTTCAGTCTAGACATATACCTCAGCTCTTGATCTTGGCTTCAAAAATGTTCTAATCCTCTATCATTTTATTCCCATTTGAAAAGTACTAAGTAATACTCTAGTAGGAGTAGAGTTAATGATGGCAACATAGGGAACAGTAGACAGTCTAAGTCTTTGAAAATCTTTTAAGAACTAAATTAAGTTTGGTGCCTGTGGCTCAAGCGGCTAAGGCGCCAGCCACATACACCTGAGCTGGTGGGTTCGAATCCAGCCCGGGCCCGCCAAACAACTGATGGCTGCAACAGAAAATAGCCGGGCGTTGTGGCAGGCATCTGTAGTCCCAGCTACTTGGGAAGAAGAGGCAGGAGAATCACCTAAGCCCAGGAGTTGGAGGTTGCTGCGAGCTCTGATGCCATGGCACTCTACCCAGGGTGACAGTTTGAGTCTCTTGTCTCAAAAAAAAAAAAAAAAAAAAAAATGATAAATTAGTAGGGCAGCACCTGTGGCTCAGTGAGTAGGGCGCCAGCCCTATATGCTGAGTGAGGGTGGTGGGTTTGAACCCAGCCCCAGCCAAACTGCAACAACAACAACAAAAATAGAACTAAATTAATAGTGCAGGCATGTGGATAATCTTAATGCTTATGGGTGAGACTTTCAAGTGATTAGGATCTTTTTTTTTTTAGAGACAGTCTCACTTTGCCACCCTCGGTAGAGTGCTATGGCATCACAGATCACAGCAACCTACCAGCTCTTGGGCTTAGGCAATTGATTCTCTTTCCTCAGCCTCCTAAGTAGCTGGGACTACAGGCACCCCCCACAATGCCCAGCTATTTTTTGTTGCAGCAGGGGACTGGCGCCCTACTCACTAAGCCACAGGCGCTGCCCAAGATTAGGATCTTTTTATTCAACAAATACTTTAAGCTTGTCAGGCATGATTCTGAGTGCTGGGATACATGGGTGACAAGACACTTAATATCCTCATGGAGTATTCTGTTGGAGCTGTGATTTAGGTGAGGTTCACCCTTAGGTCCATTTCTGCTCCTGGTGACACACACTTCCATCTTTTCTCTTTCCTCTAGGTACATTGAGGAGGCCATTGAGAAACTAAGCAAGCGGCACCAATACCACATTCGGGCCTACGATCCCAAGGGGGGCCTGGACAATGCCCGGCGCCTAACTGGATTCCACGAAACCTCCAACATCAACGACTTTTCCGCTGGTGTAGCCAACCGTAGTGCCAGCATCCGCATTCCCCGGACTGTTGGCCAGGAGAAGAAGGGCTACTTTGAAGATCGTCGTCCCTCTGCCAACTGCGACCCCTTCTCGGTGACGGAAGCCCTCATCCGCACATGTCTTCTCAATGAAATTGGCGATGAGCCCTTCCAGTACAAAAACTAAATGGACTAGACTTCAGCCATTGAGCCCCTTCTGATCCTCCATCCCACTCCAAATCTTCCCTCCTCTCCCAGTTGTCCCAATTGTAACTCACAAGGGTGGAATATCAAGGTCTTTTTTTTATTCCTCAAAAAAAACAACAACAATAAAATAAAATAAAACTTAATTTCTCTCATTCTGTTCATTTTCCTTTACGTTATTCAGTATATTTATAATAGCTGTTTTCAAAGTCCTTATCTGCTAATCTTGTGTGTCTGCCATTTCTGGGTGTATTTTATTCTCTCCTTGTTATGAGTCATTTTCCTGTTTCTTGGTATGCCTTATAATTTTGGATTTGTTGCAGTCCCAAATTTGTAAATTTTTCACTGTCAAATGCTGGATTTTATTATATTCCTTTAAAGCATGTTGGACTTTGATCTGGCATAGAGTGAAATTAACTTGTAGATTGGTTTGAACTTTTTGAGGCTTACTTTTAAGGTCCAGATCAGCCTTTACTCTAGAGCTAATTTAAGATATACTGTTAAGACATAATCTTTCTTAGCATATCAATCAGTTCCCTGTGTATTATAAAGTCATTCCATTCTGGTTTTTGGGGACATGAACTATTCCTACCCTTATGTGAGCTCCAGGAGTTGTTTGGTCTGTTGCTTTCTAGCTATGTAGAGTTTTTTCCTTTCTTTCATGAACGTATTACTGGCATTACATTGAATAGCAGTTTATTACTTTGTCTCTCCCAGGAGAATGAAGACCCCAGAAGGGCAGGGAGTCATCTTTGTTCACAAAGCTATGCCCAACACCCAGATGGCTGGGGAGGGGGCCAAGGGCTGTTCTGGGGCTGGCTGGCTGCCAGCCTGGCATCCACAGCTTCCCAGGTCACTCCTTGGATCCCCCAGCCTGGAATGGGGTATGGGGTGAGGGGAAGAGCACCCAAGTAGCTGAGTGACTTGGAGCAAGTCTCTTCCTCTGTACTGCTAGGCCCCTCTTGGGTTTGGACGTGGCTTAGTGAGGGGTAAGGGAGGACCAGCTCAAAGGCCTCTGAGGATTCTGGCCATAGCAGCCAACTTGGCCAGCAAGGTCAATTGCAGAGTTGTGGAAAGCTGAACCTCTCTGAGGATCCTAATGTGTTCAAGTTCTTAGATCCTCTCAGTGGTGCAAAGATTGACCCCAAGAAAAGTGCTGTATAGACTATGGGTGGGCTGTGGTCCTGCAGGGGGGAGGCTCTGAGACAATGCCTGCCTGGTCCTCCAGAGAGTGGAAACTGGGTGGTGTGAGCCCAGCTCCTTCCCTCCTTTCCAAAATCCCAGCTGCTGAGGTTGGGCTGGGGAGTCCAACAGCAGCCTAGGTGGAGCAGTGTCCCCAAAGTGCCTTGAGGTTCTGCTTCCTGGAGGGGCCAAAGGGAAGGGAAGCACAGTATGGGCTGAGGCTGGTTTGTCTCAGGTGGTCAGGAGGTGAGAGATCTGTTTGTGGGGGGTGGTATCACAGCATTGAGGCCAGGGATGGAGGCCTCTCGGTGAGGGTGTGGTGGGACAGTGGGGGCAGCAGGAGCCTCAGGGGTGCACTCAAGATGTGGTGGCCATCCCTAGCAGCAGCAGAGAGTGAGACAGTAGGCCATGCCCAGCCTGGGATGTGCAAGATTGGTGGGGCTAGTGATGGGCAGGGAGGCAGGTGCCAGGTCACAGGCAGTGTAGAGGTTGAGGCAGGTGGTGAAGACCATGACTGACGTGTGCAATGTTCTTCTGCATGCCCACCGGGCACCAGTTGAGCCCTTGCAGACTGTGCTCGACACCACCACATCCACGCTGCTGTGGGACTCATACAGGAGAGACTCGGCCACTTGCTGCTGGTAGTCATGATTCCCACTGTCCCTCTCATTGACATCAGGCTATGCTGAGCACAAAATCTGGACCACTACTGTACAGAACGGACATGTGGGCCTTGCTGTCCTGGCCTTGCTGGGGGCTACCTGAAGATGGAGGTCCCCTGCAGTGTGTAGCCACCAAAAGAGAACATGTGGGAGTGTTCGGCTGTGATCACAGTCCGTGAGCAGGCCTGCCTTGTTGATGATGGAGCCAATAATGATGGTCTTAGTCAGTGCTCAATAGCTGTGTTGTCCTGATGACCAGGGTCAATGCGGGCCCCCTCCATGAAGAGGTAGAAGTCCCAAGGGTTCCTGTTCAGCAGACACAGAGCAGCCTCCTTCATCTCCATCTAGGAGGGTCCAGGCTGGGGTCTTGTTGGGTCTCATACTTAGTGTCTGTAGGCTCAAAGAGGATATGAGATGGGTCACAGATGGGTCCAAGGATGCCTGAATAAGCTTAGGGTAGTTTTACACAAACCAGGCACCTTGGTGCTTCACCACTCACTCCTGGACCAGGTTCTTTGTGTCCAACCTAAGGCCATTCTGGCAGATGTCATTGGAGTCAGAGTCTGGGGTGCCTGAGGGAAACATGTACCTGTGCCCCACTCGGGATCACGTCAGTGTCCGTGTTGGAGATGAGCTGCACGGTGATATTCTGAGGCAGGCATATGGCATCCAAGTACCAGTGTGGCTGCCGAGGCATGCTGCATTCTCGTGGTGGTCACCACACCAACATCCCTGCTTTCTTGTCCCACTTCATCACAGAGAGGACCTCACTACCATGTTTGTGTTGGACTGGTCGGAGCCGGTGGCTGCACTCAAACCAATTGTCTGGTATTGGCCTTGACACTCCATAGGTAGGCCACGGCTGTGACAGCGCTGTCCAGCACTTACCTGTCCATGTTGTATGTCTTGGACTTGGGTTTCTAATGCTCACAGTGTAAGGGAAACTTTACACCTAGTAATCTCTCAGGTGTGGAAGCACAAGTTTCTCCTTGGTTTTCACCTCACTTGTACATGAAAGCCTGCGACTCTAGTTTGCCAGTTCTCACATTGGCTTACTGAGTATTCAGAATGAATGAGTATTTGATGGCAATTTTGGGGTTCCCTGGCTTGTAGATCATAAAAATGTTGCTTTGTGGAGCTCCCACAGGTATTGTGGCTCTGAAGGCTTTGGTCCTACTCCACGTTCCAGGGCCTGAAAATGTTGTCTGTGGTTCCTTTGCTATTCTAAAAAGGATACTGTGGGGAGGGAAGAGGGAGCGACATCGCGATGACTGGGATGACAGGTTGTGACCGGACTTTCACTGGGAAGATGGTATGCTGTGATACCACCCCCCTTTCACTTCATCTTTATTTATTTCTCTAAATAACTCCCTTGGGGGAAGGGAAGGAGGAAAACACTACCTGACTGGCAGCAGTGAAGCTCTTCACAGAGTCCTCCAGGATCAAGGGGTCCGATGATTCCACCATTGCTCAGTCTCCCACCTCCTCCCCACGGTAGGGAGGCCTCAGCCCTAGGTCTGACCTATATGGTTGTGGTGCTGGTTGGGGGTCAATGTTGAACCTCCTTTTCCAAGGCCAGGCCATGGGGGTCCCTCCAGGGGAAGCTGTCACAGAGCAGAGAAACCCTTGAAGGCTCAAAAGCTGGTCTCTCATCAAGAATCCCTGCCCACCGAAGGATGACCCCCAGGTTATGGAATACAAATCTTACTGCCCTGTCAGCCAACATTTTGCCAAAAAGGGCCACTGTCGATATGGAGACCTCTGTGCCGTCTACCACGCAGGCGTCAATGGACTTCCTCAGTGAGACTGTGCCCTCCTTCCAGGGTGGAAGGAACCGTCTGTGACCTAGCAGCCCTGTGGAGGCTACTGTGAAGCTTTTCCACACGACACCCTCAGTCAGTTACACACCAACCTCATCCACCATCTCCCTCATTTGGGGTCCAGAGTTGTGTTTTCTCACTGGTGCACAAAGTGTACACTTTCTTCTGATCCAGCCACCAAAGACTTGCCTTCAGGACCCCATCTTTGCTCCCTTTAGTTGCCTCCTGGATCTCTTTCCCCCTCAACACACGACTGCCGAACATCTTGTGCATCTGTCCACCAGTCCCTATTGCCTTTGATTCCTGAGAGCTTGGAGTGATTTCCTACCATTTCCTTCTTGTAGCTGCTTATTTTAAGTCCTTTTTATGTGGTAACTCCTACCCTCAGTGTTGTTAGCTGCTTGTGAAATGCATCAGGTTTTCTGACCTGGGGTCAAGGTGGGGTGACTGGTACAGAGTTACTCCCTAAAAGGCTTCCTGCTTTGGGCTTTCCTAGTTTCTCTGTCATTAGCATGATCCCCACACTATGGTCTGTGACCACTGTGCTTTGTGATACTCTGTACCCTCGTCGGCTTTCTTAATGTCTGTGGCATTTTTGTGACCTTCCCAACTCTAGAATAAGTTTTTCTGCCAAAATGAGTGAGGCTCTTGGTGCCCTCTAGACTTCCCCCATCTCCCAACATGGGAGAATTGTGAAACTGTCCACAATCCTGCCTCCCTGGTCCTCCCCATGCTCCTGGTGTTGGGTTATTCTGACACAGGTCTGTGGGATGTCTCGTAAAGACCCTACCTAACTCCTCTCCAGTTAATGTGAGTTAGACTGGGAGATCACCAGCCCTTTCATTTGCATTCTGTGAATCTCCGCCTGGCCTATCTTTGGGTGGGATCTGGACAGTACTGTCGCCCTCTTTCAAACCCTCCCCCCATCCCTGGCACTGGTTGTTTTCTGTGATGACACCAGTGAACAGGTTCAGTTTTGAACTGGCCCTGCGGAAAGGGGTCAGGAGTTGTGTGGGCTAGAGGAAGGGATGAGAGCTGGAGAATTGAGAATGAGTTTTTCTTTTTCACTTCTTTTTTTATTTTGCAGCTTTTGGCCAGGGCTGGGTTTGAACCCACCACCTCCAGCATATGGGGCTGGCGCCCTACTCCTTTGAGCCACAGGCACTACCCATCTTTTTCAGATTTTTTTATATTAGTAATAAACAGTGAAAAACCAGCATTTTCTTTAAAATAAAAAATAAAAAGCACTGTGGTTATTCCTGCCATCTTGCATTAAGAATTCTGTATACTTTGGCGGCGCCTGTGGCTCAAAGGTGTACGGTGCTGGCTCCATATGCTGGAGGTGGCAGGTTCAAACCCAGCCCCGGCCAAAAAAACTGCAAAAAAAAAAAAAAAAAAAGACTTCTGGCTCAGTGCCTGTGGCTCAAGCAGCTAAAGTGCCAGCCACATACACCTGAGCTGGCGGGTTCGAATCCAGCCCAGCCCCGCCAAACGACGACGGCTGCAACCAAAAAAATGGCCAGGCATTGTGGCGGGCATCTGTAGTCCCAGCTACTTGGGAGGCGGAAGCAGGAGAATCGCTTGAGCCCAGGAGTTGGAGGTTGCTGTGAGCTGTGATGCCACAGCACTCTACCCAGGGTGAGTAGCTTGAGGCTCTGTCTAAAAAAAAAAAAAAAAAGATTTCTCTATACTTAAAATTTACCTTATTCTCAACTTATGTAGGCTTTGCAACTGCCTTAGAAGATTGATACATGGTATTTTTACTTGATATGACTGTATTTTGGTAACAAATATCAGGATTCCTCACACTCCTGGAATGGTTAATGTCTTACCACTGCAAGCATAAACTGTTATGTTGGTTATTTCACCCTCCTCCCACTAGCCAGTCCTCAATTGTGTAAGCTAGAGACACACGACCAAAAACTTAATGACTTGCCACCAACCCACCAAAACTTATTGACCTGCCACCAACCCACCATGTTACATGGGACTAGTCCATTCTCAGTCTTCATTTGGTGACAGCAGCAAGCACTGCAGGAAGCCTAGGCCTCACCTTGAGGACAGAGGTAATTAGAGAAAGCAGACAGGTGCCTTCCCAGGCCTTTTTCTCATCTGAATGACAGAAAGGAAGAAGCCAGTAAGCACTTTCCACATTGTTCTCTGAAGGGTTCTGTGGAATGCTTTGGGAGGCTGAGTAGGCTAGGCCATGGCCTCTCTATCCTCTTCAACCAAAGCAGTTTAGCTTTTTTCCATTTTATGATCAAAGATTGATTTCTTTGATGAAAAGACAAGTAGTAGATATACTTTTTTTTTTTTTTGAGACAGAGTTTCACTTTGTCACCCTCAGTAGAGTGCTTTGGTGTCACAGCTCACAGCAACCTCCAAGTTCTGGGCTTAGGCGATTCTCTTGCCTCAGCCTTCCGAGTAGCTGCGACCACAGGTGCCTGCCACAACGCCTAGCTATTTTTGTTGCTGTTGCAGTTTGGCTGGGCCAGGTTCGAACCCGCCACCCTTAGTATATGGGGCCGGTGCCCTACCCACTGAGCCACAGACACCGCCCAAGGAGTAGATACACTTAAGGGTCCACACTGACTTGTGCCCATGGCTCCTGAGGGAAGTGGCCTGACACTCTAGTACATTTGTACAAAGGCTTGGTGGGAGTACCACCCTTGAGTTGTAGCCAAGGGTCCCCAGTAGCCCCTCCCTGGTTCTATAATGGTGAGCACAGACTCTGAGTTGAGATGGACCAGGACTCAAACACTGGCTTTACCAAATCCGGGGCAGGGCTTCTGTGCCAGTTTCCTCATTGGTGAATTGGGGCTAATCTACCTTGACTTGTGTTGCTTAAATTTGAGTTAATGTTCGAAATATCTACCTGTAGTGCCCAGCTCACAGCACTCTCAATAAGTGGCAGCTATTGTGACTTTTGGTTCAGGTTACGGTTTCAGGGCCTCTGCTGAGAGATGAATCCTGGTTCAGGGTCAGTTAAGGCCAGAACTGGTGCTCTTCCTCCACAGGGCCCTCTTTTCTCTGACAGGGTCAATAAACTGAATCAGGCATCCTTTCTGGGGTAGCCGCTCAGCTATCAGTGTTTGGTTAGTATCACCTTGTATTTAAATGTATGGTCCTGGTGGGTGACCATGAGTTAGCTCACTTGAGCCTTGTAACCATTCTGTAGGGCACACTTTATTAGAAGAGGATATGTACCCACATAGGATAAGTTCCAGATCCAAGGGTATCCTCAGCACTGAAGGCCAAATCCAGAGCAATTTTTAATGGTGCCTCAGTGGTAACTCAATCGTAAAGATGCTTACACAGTGACAGGCCAGCTTTGTGGGTAGGGTTCAGCCAGGCTAACTCAACGCCAGACCTTTATGAATGTTGTTCTAGCACACTGACCAACAAGCATCAAACTCTATGTGGTTGGGATAGAGTAACACAGCAAGAATTAAAAGCAACATGACTTTAATTACTTTGGAAACATCCCTCCCCCAATAATGCCTGAACCCAAAGGTACATAAAAATGACCAAAAATATTTTTAAATAATAGATTTGAGGATCATTTGTAGTTTCTTCTTCATGAGTACTTTCAGCTGGACAGTAAATTTATAAACCATATTAAATCATGTTAAGGCAGATGATCAAACTGTGGCATTCCTGGGAAAATAATCTTGTTGGAGTTGGGACTTCTTCCCAGTTGTTTGGTCAGTTGGCCCAGGAAGGGGCAGTCCTGGAGCTGGCAGGTGGGGGAGCCTGGCCCCACCTGTCTGGTCACTGCTCATTCTGCTGGCCCTCTGTGACTGAAGCTGACACGGAGCCCTGGCCTTTGTTGACATCACTGATGCACACCCACTGCCCATCAACAGACTCTTTCCACAAGGTCACCTGCAAGTCAGTGCACACAGAATGTCACAGGTCTGCATCTCCTTCCTTGTACTGTCCTCTTCTCACTAGGTCCCCTAAATGAGAGCCACATCCCTGTCGAGAAGGACTGCTCAGGGTGAGCATGGTGGCTCACGCCTGTAATCCTAGCACACTGGGAGGCTGAGGTAGGAGGATCTCTTGAGCCCAGGAGTTTGAGGTTACAGTAAGCTAGGATGATGCCACTGCACTGTAGCCTGGGTGACAGAAAGTGAGACTCGGGGAAAAAAAGGAACTACTCAGAGGCTTGTGGGTAAACAGAGCACTTATCTTGGTTCCTCCACTGAAATCTCATCAAATGAAAGGAAAAAGTCATATAAAGAAAAGAGGAGGTGGCTCGGCGCCTGTGGCTCAAGCGGCTAAGGCGCCAGCCACGTACACCTGAGCTGGCAGGTTCAAATCCAGCCCGGGCCGCCAAACAATGATGACGGCTGCAACCAAAAAAAGCCGGGTGTTGTGGCAGGCACCTGTAGTCCCAGCTACTTGGGAGGCGGAGGCAGGAGACTCGCTTGAGCCCAGGAATTGGAGGTTGCTGTGAGCTGTGATGCCACAGCACACAATCCAGGGTGACAGCTTGAGGCTCTGTCTCAAAAAAAAAAAAAAAAGAAAAGAGGAGGAGGAGTAATAGTAGCTGTGGATCATGACAGTATAAACATGGGATGGTGGTTTAACCAAATGGATAGAGATACAGGGAGAAGTGTGGTCCCTGACCAGCATCGCATCCTCACCTGGGAGCTTGTGACAACTGCAAATTTTTGGGCCCTGGGCCAACTGATTCAGAAGCCCTGGGGGTGGGGCTGGTCAGGTGAGCCAGCCCCACCCCCAGGGCTCTCTTTTTTTCTTTTTGAGACAGAGTCTCATTATGTAGAGTAGAGTGCTTAGTAGAGTGCTATGACGTCACAGCTCACAGCAACTTCAAACTCTTGGGTTTAAGCGATTCTCTTGCCTCAGCCTCGTGGGTAGCTGGAATTACAGGTGCCTGCCATAACACCCAGCTATTTTTTGGTTGTAGTTGGCCCGGGCTGGATTGAAACCTGCCAACTCCAGTGTTATGTGGCTGGCAACCTAACCACTAAGCTATAGATGCCAAGCCAACAATCTGTGTTTAATAAGTTTAACAAAAGTTTGAGAATGGCTGTGGGAGAGGAACACAGCAGACAGGTAGTACATTGTTCTACCCTGAAGGAAACTGTAAAAGAAATAGCCGAGAACTGAAAAGGCTTGCCCCCTGGAGAGTGAAAACTAGGAGACTGCATTTAAAATCCCCAATAAACAGGCCAGGTGCCAGCGCCTGTACTACTAGCGTTCTGGGAGATTTAGGGGGGTGGATTGGCTGAGCTCAGGAGTTCAAGATCAGCCTATGCAAGAGTAAGACTTGGTCTCTAAAAAAAATAGCTGGGTGTTGTAGTAGGCACCTGAAGTCCCAGCTACTTGGGAGGCTGAGGCAAGAGGATTTAAGCCCAAGAGTCTGAGGCTGCTATGAGCTGTGATGCCACACCACTCTACCAGGGGCAAGAAAGTGAGAGACTATCTCAAAAAAACAAACAAGAAAAAAACCCCCCAAAACAAAAAAATAAAAGCTACCAAAAATAAAATAAAATAAAAGCTACTTAAAGCTATGTACATGTATTAAGTTGACTAAAAAAAGTGAAAATGCCTTTTTAAGAACTGCTTTAGGGACAGACTTCATTCACTAAAGATGGACTGTGCAGAATGCCTTGGGCCAGAAAACACACCAAGTCCTTTAGCTCTGGGGTGTGATGGAGACAGCAAGAGAGTTGAGCTCCTAAGAGGGAAAGAGAAAGAAGCCTAAAGCTTCGTGACAATAGACCCCTAAACATGGAATGTACAGACAGGCATTTCCTTACTACCTAGTAAAAATTTCAGTGAAGGCCTACTTGAGGCAGTGTGGGTCCCCTGGTGTGTCCTGGGTGCCATCAAATCTGGGTTCCTGACTCTGGCATTCACTAAAAATAGAGAAGGTTGGATTAGTTGTTCTTTGAGGGCCATTCTAGCCCCCAAATTCTATGCCTTTCAGATGGGGCCTCCTAGATATTTCTGGTACCATTTTAGATGAATGGGAAGCTAGGCCAAATGAAAGCTAGCAAGTGGAAGCAACTCAAGTCTGCAGATGGATGATGGATAAAATGTGATCTGTACATACAGTGGTATATTATTTAGCTTTAAGAAGGAAGCTCTAACACACGGTACCATATGGATGAAACTTAAGGACATTCTGCTACGTTAAATAAGCCAGTCACAGAGGACAAATACTGCATGAGTCTACTTATATGAGGCACCTAGAGCAGGCAAATCCTCAGGCACAGAAGTAGAATGGTGGTTGCCATGGGCTGTAGGGAGGGGAAATGGGGAGTTATTTAATAGGTACTGTTGGTGGTGCCCGTAGCTCAGTGGGTAGGGCGTCAGTTACATATACTGAGGTTGGCAGGTTGGAATCCAGCCCGGGCCTGCCAAACAACAATGACAACTAAAACAACAACAAAAATAGCCGGGCATTGTGGTGGGCGCCTGTAGTCCCAGCTACTTGGGAGGCTGAGGTAAGAGAATTGCTTAAGCCCAAGCATTTGAGGTTGCTGTGAGCTGTGACACCATAGCACTCTACTGAAGGCAACACAGTCAAAAAATAGGTACTGTTAGTTTTAGAAGGTGAAGAGTTCTGGAGATCACACAACAATGTGAATGTGCTTAACAGTACTGAGCTGTATACTTAAAAATCGCCATGATAATAAATTTTGTTATGTATATTTTACCACAATTAAAAAAAGCTACCTGCAAAGAGGAAGGAGGAATAAGCCACTGCCCAGCCGAATTCCCCTGTAAGGCATCTCTGAGTCCCTAACTGTACAGGGTGGGTTCCACATGCAACTGGAACTCATACCGTTTTTCCAAGTACATATGCTCTGCTTCTGGGTGTGACTGGGTTAGGGTCCTGCCAGCCCTCACTGCTCTGTTCCTACCCTGGCCCTGTGTTAGTCTTTGTTTTATTAAGTTTTCTGGTGGCCATTTTGGCTCCACTCATTTGTGTGGCTCACAGCATAGCAGTTAGAGGTAGGTATAGAGTGGGTACATAGTAAATACCACAAATTTTACTGACTTTTAAAAATATGCCTGTTAGGCCGGGTGCGGTGACTCACGCCTGTAATCCTAGCACTCTGGGAGGCTGAGGCGGGTAGGTTGCCTGAGCTCATAGGTTTGAGACTAGCCTGAGCCAGAGCTAGACCTCATATCTAAAAATAGCTGGGCATTGTGGTGGGCACCTGTAGTCCCAGCTACTTGAGAGGCTGAGGCAAGAGAATCTCCTGAGCCCAAGAGTTTCAGGTTGCTGTGAGCTATAAGGCTGTGGTGCTTTACTGAGGGCTACAAAGTGAGATTCTGTCTCAAAAAAAAAAAAAAAAAGCCTGTTAAGTGTTTTGCACAAAACCCCCTAACCTTCTCACTTTCATTTATGATTTCTTTTTCTTACATACTTTTTTTGTTCTTTTGAGACAGAGTCTAACTATGTCACCCTTGGTAAAGTGCCGTGTCATTACAGCTTACAGCAACCTCAAACTCCTGGGCTTAAGTAATTCTCATGCCTCAGCCTTCCAAGTAGCTGGGACTATAGGCGCCCACCACTATGCCCAGCTACTTTTTTGTAGCAGTTGTCATTGCTATTTAGAAGGCCCAGGCTGGGTTCGAAACCTGCCAGCCTCGGTGTACGTGGCCGGCGCTCTAACCAATGAGCTCTTGGCGCTGAGCCATTTTTCTTACATACTTTTGTAGCAAAGCTAACTGAACTACCCATACAGACGAGGTGGCCAAATGGTTAGGATGACAGACCTAAGTGCAGTTCTGTCACCTAACAGCTTTGTGACCCCATGCAAGTCAAACTGCCTCTGTCAACTTCTTTCCTCACCTCGGAAAGAAGAACATATGACCTCTGAGATTTGTGAAATTTAATGATTAAGTAAGGGATATGCTCAAAATGTAGTTTTTGCTGGGTTCCAGCCAAGCCTGTGATGAGAGGGGAATAACACTTGCACTCTCTAGTGGGCAAGGTGGAAACAACAAAACCCTGTCCTCTATTCCACTGCAAATGGGGTACCTTATTGTCCCCGCCAGAGACGGCCAGAATGTTGGCTGTGATGGACCAGCTCACATGCCACACGACATCATTGAACTTGTGCAGCAATTTGGGGGACCATGTGTTGCCCGACGCATCGTCGCAGGTCCAGATAAACACACGACCATCCTAGGAAGAGACAGGCTAGAGTCAGGAGATAGGGAAAGAATCTTGCATTTATGATGTTCTCCTTATCTGGGGCCATCCTGGACCTTTCTGCAGGAATAGAATGGGTATTCAAAGCAAAGGGTAGCCAAGTGGGTGTCCACAACTTTGAAGACCAATTTCTAGCCCAGCATCTTTGCTTTTGTCCCCTTTCCCTGAGGAACACACTTTACATTGACACAAGCCATCTCCCAGGTTCCTTTTTCATCCTGGTTTCACATAGGGACTCTGTTTGCATTGCTAACTCCACTGTCTCTGGGGTTTTCCTCTTGCCTGCTGAACCACTTGCCTCTGGCTGTCTCTACTTTCTCAATCTAATGGGTACAGCTGACTAAAAACCAAGCTCAAAAAAATAAAAAATTATAAAACCAAACCTTAGCACAGTGGTTCTCAACCTGCGGGTCGCGAGCCACAGGAACTGTATTAATGCCGCAGCCCTTTAATACTACAGTTCCTGTGGGTCATGACCCACAAGTTGAGAATTGCTGGCTTATAGAATGAGAAGGGATTAAAAAAAAAAAAAATCACAATAATCTCTGAAATGTAGAGCCAAATAAAACAAGTTCAAATGATGTAGGCCAGGCACAGTGGCTCATGCCTGTAATCCCAGCACTTTGGGAAGCTAAAGTGGGATGACTGCTTCAGGCCAGGAGTTCAAGACCTATCTCTATAAAAGACAAAAAAATAATAATGAATTACCTAGACATGGTGGCTCATGCCTGTAGTCCCAGGTACTGGGGAGGTTGAAGAGGGAGGATAGCTGGAGCCTGACTTGACTCTATGGTGGCAGAAGTATGGAATTAAAAGCTGTCCATGGTCTTACTTTACTTTATGATTTGTCTGGGTAGGGTTGTTACATAGATGAGTCCAAGGTCTTAGAATTTCCCACCCAACCTGCTCCTTGCTTGGGAAACACTCTCAGAGTAGCACCCAGGCACCTCCATCCCCCATTCACACAGGGTCATGAAGGCAAACTGATCCTGAATTTGGCCCTACCCTTTGGCATTGGTTCTACTGTAATCATTTTGTCTCAGTGGAGGCAGGTCACCTGTGGCTTTTGGCCAAGAGGTCACTGAATGACCTGAATCCACGTGCTCCTTCCTATCTCTGCACTGGTTCCGAGGTGCCTGTTGCTCTCCCTCTATCTTCCAAGAGAATTTTCCACTAAGAAGACTATGAGGACTAATGATCTTTACTTCCAGATTACCCAGCATGCGATGTGCCCAGGGATCTGAGTTCACCTGGGAGCAGCTGGCGATGGTGCTGGTGGGCAGGCCAATGGAGGGGGCCCAGGCCACGTCTCGGACCCAGTCACTGTGTGCTTCCAGCTTCTGTTCCTCCTTCCACTGGCCGTCCTCATCCTCTCTAGCAGGGGAGATCAGAGGGAGAAGCCAGCAGGTAGCAGTCCTGGTGTCTTTCCCATGCCCTCATTCCTCTTCCACCCAATAGACTCTGCCAGGGGTGGAGAAGGGATTCCACCTTTCTTATTTCATTTACTGAGCCTGTAGAATTTCATTAAGTCCACCCCATCTGTAAAGAAATTGTCCAGGAAATTCTGTTTCTCCATAGACAAAAAAGTGGCTCCAACAGTTGGGAATTAGGTGAATAATAAAATTATGTGAAAAAAGAAAGGGACCTTGTTTCTTGGGAACTGTGGCTGAGTCATGGTAGGTAGGGTGGAGGAAAGACGTGTCCCCCTGAAGGTAAGTCCACACAACCCCACTTACTTCCACAGCTTGATGAGGTTGTCACAGCCACCTGAGGCAAACTTCTTGATGTAATTGGGTTTCTGTCCTGATGGCTGATCTAAGAGACTTCCAGGTACAACAGCAGGGGCCCAACTGACAGCATTGCAGCCAATCTGTAAGATGGGGAAACACCGTGATTGTCCTTTTGCCCTGCAATGAAACACTGGGCTTCCGCAGACACAAGGCTGCTGTTCATTCCTGATTCTCAGGATCGGATTCTGTAGGACAGTGGATAATGAACAAGAAGGTTTAGCCGCCATTCAAAATTCTCCCTTAAGGATTTCTAACTGTGCATTTTTCTGAAGGGTACATTTAAAGAAGGAACTCTCAGGAATTTAAGAAAACAGAACCTTTTCAAACACAGCAAAGACAGGTATCTTGGGGCCCATTTGCAAAAAAAAATTTTTTTTTTTTTTTTTTGAGACAAGAGTGTTAAGCTGTTGCCCTGGGTAACATGCTGTGGCATCACAGCTCACAGCAACCTCCAACTTGGGCTCAAGCGATACTTTTGCCTCAGTTTTTCTATTTTTAGTAGATAGCATTTCACTTTTGCTCAGGCTGGTCTCGAACTCATGAGCTCAAGCAATCCACCCACCTTGGCCTCCCAGAGTGCTAGGATTACAGGCTTGAGCCACCAGGCCTGGCTTCTTTCTTCTTTTGCATGAATCATTACTGTTGAAAAGCTTGATGATAATCTAATCTTATTTCCCTTTTAAGTCACATGGCTCTTTTTTTCTAGATCTGTAAAGGTTTTCTTTTTCTTTAAAGTCTAGTGCTTTTATTAGAATTATGCCTTTTATTGATGATTATGAACTGATATTCTTAAGTGTAGGAAATGATCTCTTAAATTTCAAATCTGAGGTTTTTAATTTTTTTTTTTGAGACAGTTTCACTTTTGTCACTCTGGGTAGAGTGCTGTGGCGTCACAGCTCACAGCAACCTCCAACTCTTGGGCTTAAGCGATTCTCTTGCCTCAGCCTCCCGAGTAGCTGGGACTACAGGCGCCCACCACAACGCCTGGCAGTTTTTTGTTGTTGCAGTTGTCATTGCTGTTTTAGCTGGCTGGGGCCAGGCTCAAACCCGCCACCCTCATATGGGGCCAGCACCCTACCCACTGAGCCACAGGCGCCGCCCTGAGGTTTTTAAGTTTTCTTGATTCAGTTTTTAGTTATTTGTCTTGTTTTCCTCTTCAGGGAGCCTATTATTGCTGTTTGATCTTTTTTTTTTGCCTGTCTTTACTTTTTCCTAAACTTTTTTATGTTTTGCTCTTAAAATTTTTCCTTTTCACATCCAGTTTCTCTTCAGGCATTATCTGTTGCATTTATTTGCTCTTGTGTTCCTTCTAATTTAGTCTTTACTTCTGAAATAATTTTTTGTTTCTAGTTCTTTAGTGAGTTGTCCTCTTATTTCTGAGCTTTTCTAATTTTGATGTATGCTATTCTCTCGTGTTCTATATTTTTCATGTGTCTCTTAGCTTGATTTGAAATAGTGGGTTGCAGTTTTGTGTGGCCTTGGAGGCACGTCCTTCTAGCACACTTCCATCATCTTGTGAGGGTGTTATCTTGTGTATTCTCTTTTTTCTTATATAGTAACTTTGTATGCTATTTTACCTCAAATACTTTCCTATTGTTTTAAGGTGAGATTATTTTTCCTGACAAGGTAAGGTTCAGGAAAGTTGAGAATTCTCACTTTTCTTATTGTGTAGCGTTACAAAATGTGGGAGCTTTCAGGAGTTCCTAGCTCTGTTCTCTTTCCCCATGCTGGGCTACACCTTTTCTTTCCTTTCCTGTGTCCTTATCTAGTTCAATTTTGACTGTACTTCCAGCAGTTTCTCCTCTTGAAGTGCCATCCCAGAAGCAAGCCCTGGAGAATCATACGGGTGAGATTTCTCCCAGCCCTCTAGTCTTTCTTACTGTAGGGCCCCGGCATCCACCTGGTATTACAGAGTGCAAAATTCTTCCTAGTCATTTCTTCAAAGAATATATACACCTGGCTAATAAGCATAGAAAAGATGCTCACCGTCATCTTTGATTAGCAAAATGCAAATCAAAACCACAATAAGATACTACTTCACACTCACTAAGACAGCTGTAATCAGAAGACAACAATAAATGCTGGTGAGAATGTGAAGAAATTAGAACCCTCCTACTCTGCTAGTGGAAATGTAAAACAGTGTAATTACTTTGCAAAACTGTTTAGCAGTTTCTTAGAAAGTTATAGGTAGAATTATAGTGTGACTCGGTAATTTCACATCTAGGTACATACCCCAGAGAATTAAAAACATGTTTATGCAAAAACTTATCCATGACTGTTCACAGCAGCATTATCCCTAACAGCTGAAAATGTCAATCGATTTATAAATGGATAAACAAAATGTGTATATTCACATGAAATATTATTGAAACAAAAAGGGCGTGTGGATGGACACATGCAATGACACGGATGAACCTTGAAAACATTATGTTGAGCAGAAGCAGCCCCCCATAAAAGACCATATGTTGTATGATTGTGTACAACAGGTCCGCCACCACGACTGCTGTCACTCACTGATTCACCTGAAGAGTTAGCGTGTTTTTCTTCATCTTTCTCTATTTTTTTTTTCTTTTCAGGAGAGCTTTATTTATTTATTTTGACACAGAGTCTCATTATGTCGCCCTTGGTGGAGTGCAGTGGCATCACAGCTCATAGCAACCTCAAACTCTTAGACTTTAGTGATTCTCTTGTCTTAGCTTCCAAGTAGCTGGGACCACAGGCGCTGGCCACAATGCCTGGCATTGTTGTTGTCACTGTTCTTTAGCAGGCCTGGGCCAGTTGCGAACCTGCCAGTCCTGGTGTATGTGGCTGGCGCCTTAACAAAAGAGCTATGGGAGCTGAGCCTTCTTCATCTTTCTTATATATATAGCTCACTTAAAAAAAAAGAGAGAGAGAGATGGGCTCTTGCAAGAGAGAGAGAGAGAGAGAGAGTCTTGCTATGTTGCCTAGGCTGAAGCACAGTGGCTATTCACATACCTCACTGCAACCTTGTTCTCCTAGGCTGAAGCAATCCTCCTGCCTCAGCCTCCTAAGGAGCTGGTACTACAGGTGTGCACCACAGTACCCAGTTTGTATTGCTCACATTGATTTCAACGTTTAATAGCAGAAGGGTTTTGGGTCTTTATTTAGAAATTTGATGATGAACCTATCAACAACATTAATTGAGGACTTAAGCATATGAAATGTGTAGACTAGGAAAACCCAGGGACAGAAAGTAGATTAGTGGTTGCCTAGGGCTAGAAGTGGGGTGGTAGAGAGTTACTCCTATCAGGGTTTCTTTTTTGAAATGGTGAAAGTGTTCTAGAAATTAGTGGTGACAGTTGTACAACTTTATGAATATACTAAAAATCTATGGAATGGTATATTAAATGGGTAAATTTTATGGCATGTAACTTATATCTCAGCTTTTAAAAAATGTTAAAAACAAAACCAAATCATAACACTTCCAGTTTCAGCTGAGGTTCTCAAACTGGCTGGTTAGATGCTTTCTAATGAGTATGTTGGTGTTTCGGCGTCCTCCTCTTAGTTCTGTTAGAAGGCAACAAGTCACTTCCTCTTCCTTCCGCTCAGATACAAATACCATACAGATCTTGTGGCTGTTGGTGGTTCATTCCCACCCACTGGTATTTTGGAGTTTGCAGAAATCCTTTACCCAGTTTTGCTGTAAATGTAGTTGATGAGGTTTTGGTTTTATTATACAGAGATCAGGAGAGACTGTAAAATGCTACCTCTACTGGCTCCCCACAGGCCTCTCTCAGCCTATTCATTTATGCCAGTCAACAGGTGGGGAACACAGCGCTCCCAGGAGTAAGACCCTGACATAGGCTCCTGGGGCCTTGAGGGCTGGACAGGCTGTGGGCTCTTCTGGATCCCTCAAATTTGAGAACTGCCAAAAGTACAGTGTCAAGCCTTGGAGCTACTAACTTTAAGTTTCTGTCAGGTAGATATCACAAGTATTGGGGGTCACCAAAGCTAGGACTGCTATGTGAAAAGACGACACACAGATTCCAGGGCTCTGATCCACGCACGCTGCCTTTTCAAAGTCATGTACTTTTCTGAGCTTTGCTTGTCTCGTCATAAAGTGGGACCAGGACTGCTTACCTTGAAAACACATTTGTTGGTTCCTTTTTTCATTCATAAATGTTCATGAGAATTACATAACACACAGTAGGAGCTCAGGAAATTTTCCCACTCTGTATGATACTATCTCAACCTTAAGGTCCAAAGACAAAAGCACAGGCAACTAAATCCCTATGATGCTTTTTTTTGAGACAGAGTCTCAAGCTGTCACTCTGGATAGAGTGCCGTGGCATCACAGCTCACAGCAACCTCCAATTCCTGGGCTCAAGCAAGTCTCCTGCCTCCGCCTCCTAAGTAGCTGAGACTATAGGCACCCGCCACAATGCCCGGCCATTTTTTGGTTGCAGCCGTCATTGTTGCTTGGCGGGCCCAGACTGGATTCGAACCCGCCAGCTCAGGTGTATTTGGCTTGGCGCCTTAGCCCGTTGAGCCACAGGCGCCGAGCCCCCTATGATGCTTTCTATAAGAACACTCAGTTCTAGGGGGTCCCAATGCTTTCTGCAGGGTATGTCAACCAGAGGAAGCCATAGCTAAGGTGGGAGGTAGGCAGGCTGCGGATGCACCTTCCTGGTGCCCAGCCCTCCATGCCTTAGAGACATAAGAGCAGCCAGTGCCAATCCCTGTCTTGGGCTGGAGCAGCCTAGTCTGGCTTCAGAGAAAAGCGGCTCAAAGATATTCTACCTCAGGCATGTCTGGTTAGCGTCCCCTGCTCCAACCCACAGTACAGTAGGGACACTACCCTGCCACTCTCAAGGGAGTCTGCAGCAGACACATGGCACGGCAACACAGCTACCCACTGCATGAAGGCCTGAGATGTACTTACAGTGTGAGCATTGTTGATCTTCTTCACTTCCCATTGGCCTTCCCCGGTGTAGGTCAGCAGGGAGATAGCCCCGTCCGAGCTCCCACAGGCCAGGATCAGGCCGTAGTCATGGGGGGCCCAGCACACAGAGTTTACTGCAGGAAGGAGGGAGGCACCAGGAGCAGAGAGAGCAGGGTCTCAGAGTTTACACTTCGATTTCCCAGATTTACTGTTTCATTTTTCATTGAATTTCTAACACCCCCCCCCCAAAAAAAAAACACTATAGGGATTACTGGGGGAATTGGCTAACAAAGGACATTAAAAAAATCCTATCACCTACCTATATCATAATTTCATAAATTAAAGTCTATCCTGACAAAAAAAAGTATGAAGGAAAACAATCTGTGAAAATAGGCCAGTACCTAAAATGAGTAGACCTTAAGAAGACTCACTGTGAGTCTCTGCTTTTCTCATTTTGCTCTGGACTGGGTTCAGATCTTAGGGCCTCACTTAGCTGTGGACTAGCAGGAAAGCCAACTGAAGCCCAAGGAACAGACGAGAAGCACCATGGGGGAAGGGAAGGGAGCTAGAGAGCTAGGGCTTGAGCAGGACAGAGGCCTTCCTCACCCAGGGGGCCCCTTCACCTGCCTCTCCTGTCACAGTGTACCTGAGGAGTCGTGTCCTGAGTGCTCATGGGTCTTCTCCCAGGTGCCATTCTCCTCTTTCCAGATAATGACTTTGCGGTCGTAAGAGCAGGATGCCAGGATATTGCCGTACATGGGGTGGGCCCAGGCCACTTGCCACACAGGACCCTCATGACTGCAAAGGGAGGGGATCAGAAGTTGCTCAGGTGGGCCAGAGGAACCTGCAGTGCCTCTGCCGGGCACTACTCCAGACAGAATTAAGTGGCTTCCATGGTGGGCTGAGACAATGTCTCAGGACAGAACTGCCTAAGAACTTCAAAAGGGAGAAACAGAGAAGGCCACTGCCAAAATGAATGGTCACTGGAGAGTGATGACCCTGACACCCAAAGAGGTCAAGCAACTTAAGGTCATAGAGCCTTTGAAAAAGACTCAGGACTCTAGGTTGGCTCCCCTGTCCTGTCTAGGCAGCAAGCTCACTTGCCCCAGACTGCAGCCACCACTGCTTAATCTGCTGTCATCAGCATAATTATTAATTGGTCTCGGGTTTATACACACAAATGCTCAGTAAACACCAATAGATTGAATCACTATTCATCCTCACAGTCAATTTTTTTTTTTTTTGCGGTTTTTGGCAGGGGCCAGGTTTGAACCTGCCACCTCCAGTATATGGGGCCGGCACCCTACTCCTTTGAGCCACACATGCCTCCCATCAGTTAATTCTTGAGACATATCTGTTTCACTTCAGTATTTTCCAATTCTTAATTGTGTTCAGAAGGCATGTCTTTCCCTTCTCTTCTGGTTTTTATCTGTTCACCTGATCACAGGTACTGCCTTAGGCTTTTTAGAGGGACCACTTTTCTGATGCAGAGGGGTGTGGACCTCAGCACACAAGAGGGAGCCTCATGTAGTTAGTGGTTTTGAGCTTAGGCTCTTAGCACTCCACTTCCCCATTCACTAGGTCTTGACTTTAAGTGAGGATCATATTCGCTCTATGGCTTTATCTCTGAAAATGGAGATAGCAACGAGATAACTTTCATAAGGTGGTCACAGGGGTTAAATTTTTATTTATTTATTTATTTATTTTTAGGAAATAGAGTCTCACTCTGTCGTCCTCGGGAGAGTGCTGTGGCCTCAAAGCTCACAGCAACCTCAAACTCTTGGGCTCAAGTGACCCTCTTGCCTCAGACTCCTGAGTAGCTGGGACTATAGGCTACAACACCACAATACCTGGCTAGTTTTTCTATTTTTAGTAAACTTGGGCTCTCGCTCTTGGTCAGGCTGGTCTTAAACTCCTGAGTTCAAGGGATCTTCCCACCTTGGCCTCCCAGAGAACTAGGATTATAGGCGTGAGCCGCCACACCCAGCCAAGGGTTAAATATTTTTTGATAACTCAGGGACAGAGTTCAGAACAATGCTTGGTACAAGAGAAGGAAAAAAACCACTCAGGGCTGCGCCTGTGGCTCAAAGGAGTAGGGCACCGGCCCCATATACTGGAGCTGGTGGGTTCAAACCTAGCCCTGGCCAAAAACTGCAAAAAAACAAAAAACAAAAAACCACTCAACACCAGTGCTGCTCCTCATTCACTCCTTCCCCCTAGTGCTGCTGACACCCCAAACTGCTCTCTCTGGGACAACAGTTCATTCCCAATCTCTACAAAGTGGCTGCTAATGAAACTGAGTAGACTCAAATTCCCAACAACTAGCATAGTTTTAACAGAGGCAAAAAAGAATGGAGGTGATGGAAGCATGCATTTTTCTTATCCCTCCAATATTTCACATATTTTGAGCATAAGAAAAAGAGGACAGAAAGTATTGAGTCACAGCAAATGTGACCCACCTCTGCCATTGCCGGTAACCAAGCCACTCCCTGGCAGCTCTGTTTAGCAGGGAGGTTCTGTGCAGGGAAGTTGGCATTTGGCTCACCAGTCATTTGATTCTTGGTGCTCAGGAGAGGTGATCTTCTAGGCCCATTTTCCCAAATGGACACTGACAATTTATATATTTTTTAATTTAGTTAACAAACACATTCTGAGAACCTACTTGTACAGTCTGATGAAGGTGATAGACTCCTTCTTAAAATAATGCACAAAATACACAGAACTAGGCTCAGCATCCATCGCACAGTGGTTATGGCGCTAGCCACATACACCAAGGCTGGTGGGTTTAAACCTGGCCCTGGCCTGCTAAACGACGACAACTGCAACAAAAAATAGCCAGGCGTTGTGGCGGACACCTGTAGTTCCAGCTACTTGGGAGGCTGAGGCAAGAGAATCGCTTAAGCCCAAGAGTTTGAGGTTGCTGTGAGCTGTGACACCACAGCACTCTATGGGGCAACAAAGTGAAACTGTCTCAAAAACAAAACAAAACAAAAAAACACAGAAGTAGGGTTATAAAATCTTATGAGATAGTAATGTATGTGTTTCTTTGTTAACACTTCAAGCATTAAATTCTAGTGGCAGGACTAATAACCACTGTAATTTCCACATTGTGATGAGCATAAATGACAATGTGAGATGAAAATATCTGTGACTTCTATTGGTGACAAAGTGACGGAGACTACCAATGCTACAGAGGTTTCAGGCCTACATCCATAATTAAAGGAAATGCTAAATATCACAGTCACTGCAAATAAAGATGTGATTGTTTTTCTCCTTACCCAAATTCACCAACTCTTCAATTGTATCCACTGAACCCTTGAGGATACATGGAATACAGGCAAACCTGTTGACTACGATAAAGGCAGTGAATGGAGGGAAAGTAGTAGAAATGTGGCCATAAAAATGAGCCAGGACTTCAAGGATCTTAGGTGGGAGGAGATAAATCAAACTTTTGTAAATATTCACTAACGCCTGCCCCAGGCAAGTTTGCAAAACAATTTATTTTATTTATGAAATTATCACATTCTTTTTTTTTTTTGAGACAAAATCTCAAGCTGTAACCCTGGATAGAGTAGCATGGCATCATAACAAACTCCAACTCTTAGGCTCAAGCTATTCTCTTCCCTCAGTTTTTTCTATTTTTAGTAGAGACGGGGTCTCATTTTTTGCTCAGGCTGGTCTCGAGCCTGTGAGCTCAAGCTATCCACCTGCCTCGGCTAGGATTACAAGTGTGAGCCACTGCACCTGGACCTTATCACCACATTCTTATAGGAACATTATTCTTATAGTAATGCTCTTGAGTGGCACTTTAGATCATACTGGCTAATCTTATACAAAATGGTATTGTTTACCACTGCTAAAAGCAGCAGCTGTCTGCACTGAAAACTTAATGTGTGCTGGGTACTATGGCAGGACTGCTCACGTGCTACCAGTAAGGGGGAAGCATTAGCCCTATTTTGCGGGTGAGCAGAGGAAGGCTTTGAGGTAGACTGCCTCACTTGCCCAAGCTCTTCTAGTGGGTATACATATGGGTTGAGGGCGGCCAGGCTGGCTGGGACCAGGCATCCTCAGTGCTAAACACTCTTTGTGGTTACTCTGAATCTGGGTTCTCATCCTTGAGGCCTTCCCTAAGTTTGCCACCACTTACCCCCTGAGATCAGCGATGAGGATCTGCCCTCCATTGCGCACATCGAAGATCTTGACGGACCTGTCTGATGAGCAGGTTGCCAGGCGGGTGCCATAGTAGTCCATCTGGGCATCGTGCTGCAAAGGGAGGACAGCTCGGAAAGCCTGCAGGCTGGGCAGGTGGGGGCAGTCACCACACAGAGTGTCTAGTTTGGATCAGAATCTACCTGAAATTAATCTAATCTCAAAGAATCATCATCATCATCATCATCATCATCAGGTACACTTTCACTTCTCTGACAGGCAATGTCTTCTGAAAGGGACAAAACAAGTCATACCCAGCTGGTTTTACTAAATTTATATACTCAGGGGAAGGTCCCTTCTAACCCTATTGTGTAGGATGGTACGGGAGAAAAAACACTGGCCTAGCTGCTCTTCTTCCTTCCTTTCAGTCCTCATCCTGTCCTTAGGTTCCAAGTGTCACCAGGGAAGATACCTCAGATTCGGCTCAGTCCCAGAACCTACAGCTAATGCTCGACAAGCCTCTGACTGCTTGTAGGTCCCAATCAGGTTGACTATGATGCACTTCTGGGTCAGACACAGTGTTCCACTCAGATGTCAGGGCTCTTTCCTCCACCCTGGCCCTGGCGGGACCCTTTGTTTCTGCTGGACCTTTTTCCTAGTGTTAAGCCTGTACCCCAGCCTCCCCACTCAATGCAATACCTTAAGTGTTGCCGGTCCTATCACTGAGGAACTCAATTCCTTGATGCTGACTGACCATCCAGATCTAGAGCTGGCCCCTGCCCACAGTCCCTTATCCTCTGGGTGATGATTCCTCTGAGGCATTTTGCCTACTGCCCTGCTGAACACCCTGGTCCTCCTCACTTGCTAGCTCTGCCTTTTCCAGTGGATGCCACTTTGCTCAGCTGTCCCACTTTGGGGGTGTCAGGAAGTACC
Organism: Perodicticus potto; assembly: GCA_963574655.1. Lineage (NCBI taxonomy): Eukaryota > Metazoa > Chordata > Mammalia > Primates > Lorisidae > Perodicticus > Perodicticus potto. The sequence continues at coordinate 27,204 of CAUYRH010009146.1, forward strand.
AACTGTTACTCCTGTGGTGATCAGAAGCAATTATACCCTTTCAAAGGAAGCATTCATTCCATCTGCCTCAACATTCCTTTCTCACCTCCCCACCCAAGGAAAATATCTGGATTCTTCTTTGGAAGTCAACCCCCTCCACCATATTAGGTCTTGGTCCCTGGGAAGGCTGGTGGAACGGGTGTTTCCGAAGCACTTCCCTTGCACAGTGCTGTCACACGGTGGGAGGAAGTAGAGCAGAGTGCCTAAGAGATTTACATCCTATCTCCTTGGCTTATCTTGTGTGCAACCCTTGAAAAATGCATACTCTCCTTCAGTTCCAGTTTCCTTATCTTTAAATAGGGCTAATAATAGCATCTGCTTTAAGGGTTATTATGAGGGTTAACTGAGATACTAACTGGAAGGTACTGAGTGTGGGGGTCTGACAGTAAGCATGCAAATGCTCATCATCACTACTGGGCCTCATCTGTTCCTCACACCAAACTCAGACAAGTAGGCAGCATATCCATTGTTTTTCCCGTGACTGAGGCTGGCTCAGAGAAGACACTGGCTAGGGAGTGTTAGGTTGGATCTCCTTGCCCCTGATGCCACACTATCTCTAAGGAGGTGTGTCTTACAGCAACTGCTGGTGGACAGGCTGTGAAGGCAAGACACCTGGCATGAAATGCTCTAAGACTGACTTGGGGCTTGTTCAGAGCTGCTTGGATTGCATGGTCCTGAATGAAGCACAGTCTGTGCTTTTCCTGCTGGAGACATTAACCTCTGGACTTTCTCCTGCAGCTGTGGCCTCTCACACTAAGCCGTGTGCTCTTCTCTCAGGAAGCACCCTGAGTAATGACTTAAGGTCCAAAGGGCCTTGTCTGGCCTATTGCCTGTGGTGGCTCTACTTGCCTCTGCCTCTGTATTGCCTTCTCTCTTCCTTTACTCCCTTTCCAACGGGCCCAAGAAGCGACAGCAGGAGAAAGACAGAAGGGAAGACTACTGTAAAACCTCGGCACCCATTCATCCTCCATCCCAAAGCAGCGTACTACTGTGTTGAGCACAAAACTGAGAGACTTACGCCATGAACCATTCCCAGGTTCGTCCTAGCAGAGAGTGACCAGACTGCCATAGCCCTGCCAACCCAGAGGGCACTGCTGGGGAAACTGAACATCCCCCCTGAGATTACAGTCTAACTGACAACTGCTACAGAGCCACAGCAGGATTCATGATCAAGAGAAAGGGTGATAAAAAACCCAAACAGCCTCCTTCCCACAGAAATGCCCATGTGCACAGCCTAGGAGGGAGGGCTAAATCAATACTTACTATCATATCCTCATGGGAGGTGTCCACAGTGTTAATTACTGACACCTAGAACCAAAGACAATGCTGGTAAATTAACTGACGGCAGTTAGAACACAATCATCTTAGTAAATCCACCACTGTTCCTAAAGTTCTCGACTATGTTCGTTCTCTTGTTTAGTGTTCTCTCATTAATTCTAAGTACCTTCTTTTTTTGCCAAGCACTATGCCAAGGACTGGTGATATAGACAAGAATAAGAGGTACTTTTTGCCCTTAAGAAGCTTGCACATAAATAACCTTAACATGGCAAGATAAATCCCCCCATTTTTTTTGAGACAGGGTCTTGCTGTTACCTGGGCTAAAGTGCAATGGCATCATCATAGTTCAACACTGCCTGGGCTCAAGTGATCCTCCTACCTCAGCCTCTTCAGTAGCTGGAACTACAGGTGTGTACCATCATGCCGCACTAATTTTTGTAGGGACAGGATCTCCCTACATTGCCCAGGCTAGTCTTGAACTTCTGACCTCAAGTGATCCTCTCACCTCGGCCTCCCAAAATGCTGGGATTACAGGCATGAGCCACTGTGCCCAGACAAGATAAATCCTTTAATTATAGTTTACATATACTATAAGAACATGAGGATGGTGGTGGTGGTAGTTATACATGAACTAAGTCTTAGATGGTGAGTAGAAATTTGCCAAGTGGCACAGGAGAAAAGTATAGTCCAAGCAGCCAAGCAGAGGGAATAACACAAGCAAACACATAGAGTTCTGGGATAGCTTGAAACATGTAGGGGAATGACAAGCAGTCTTTGCTACCACTAAGGATGAGGAGGAATCCTGAGGTAGCTAGAGCTGGTTCCCTTCCTGGAAGATAGAGTCTATGATGTTCTGAGCAGAGTGCCAGAGTCTAAGAGCCCCCAATTCTATTCAGCAGACATAATATGAATAATAGGTTTGTTACCTAAGACTTGATTCAAGTTTTTTCTGAGGTTTTTTTCCTGGTCCACCACTTGTGATAGACCCTGGACTGTCACCTAGTAGATCTGGGGTTAAACAGTTTGTATAGCTGGAGCATAGCTGTCATGGTCAGTGCTCTCCTATTCTTTTTTTTTTTTTTTTAAAGACGAGAGTCTCCCTCTGTCATCCTGGATAGAATGCCATGGTGTCACAGCTCATAGCAAACTCAAACTCTTGGCTCAAGCAATCTAACTGCCTCAGCCTCCAAAGCAGCTGGGACTACAGGCACCCACCACAATGCCTGACTAGGTTTTTTTTTTCCTTTCTTTTTTAGTAGAGACAGGTTCTTGCTCTTGCTCAGGCTGGTCTCAAACTCCTTAACTGAAGTAATCAGCCCGACTTGGCCTCCCAGACTGCTAGGATTATAGGTGTGAGCCACTATGCCTGGCTTTTCCTACCCATTCTTTGAGGTCCAGTTCAAATTACACCCCCTGCCCCATGCCCCTTAGAAGATTCTCAGATCCGCAAATGGCTGGACTCTCTTGTTTATCTTCAGCATTGAATGTTTGCAACACTTTATGTTTTCTCCCCACTAGAAGATGAGCTCCTTGGAGCCATGGTCTGAGCTATCTTCGGAACTGAATTCCCTCCAATCATCCAGCACAGTGCTTTGCAAGCAGAAGGAACTCAGTAACTATTTGTTAAATGAATAAACAAATGAACAAAACCTATTATTTTTTTCTTTGTTCAAACACTATTCCTCTAAATTCTTTTATTTTTTTTATTAAGTCATAGCTGTGTACATTAGTGCAATCATGGGGTACAATGCACGGGCTTCATATACAATCTGATATATTTTCATCCAACTGTTCGACATAACCTTCATGGGATTTTTTTGGTTATTGTATGAAAACATATGTATTCTGCATTTAGTAAGTTTTACCTGTACCCTTCTAAGATGCACCTCTAAATTCTTGAGATGAAAAGGGAACTAAAAAGGTTTCAGTTTGGAATAGACATTTCTTACCATTTCCCCCATTTCATCTTTAGCAACACAGGCCCTGGAGGTATAAAGTTTAACATTTCTTTTCAGAAAGGTAGACATTTGGAAGAGGATGGCTGCAAAGCAGTTCAAGAAGTACACATCAAGTAAGCATAGATTTTCTCATCAAATTCTGGACTCCCTAAAAAGAGAGCCCCCAAGATCTGCAGAAGCAAGTAAGGAAGATAAATGTGTTAAGCTGTACAGGTTACAAAGTGCTTCCATATGTTCATTGAGAGGTACCAAAGGCAGCCACCTGATAGATTAAGGAACTGGAGCAGTCCAGAGAACGGAAAGCACTTGCCAAAGTCACAGAGGTAGGGAGAGGGGAGGGAGAAGAGGGAGTGGTAACATCTCATCTAACGAGTACAATGTAGGGGAGGGGTATACAGCACACCTCCCGGGTGATACGCTCAACTACAACTTGGACTCTCACCTAACAAATACAAATAATGTAACCTAACCGTTGTACGTATATATTACTCCAAAATTTAAAACAACAAAGAGTCTCAGAGGTAGCTAAAGGCAGAGGTGGGAAAAGAGCCCCATCTCCTAACTCCCAGCCCACAAAGCTTTCTAATTCATTAGGTTACCTATCTAAAACATAAAGTAGTTGTTATCTGAATTCCCTAAATCCAATGGCTGAGGGATAACAGAGTGAGGAAGTGTACTGAGAGGGAGTTTCATCTCAGGTTTCTAAAGGATTTTTGAGATCGTCAGTATTTATTTCTAACCTCTCTCACCCACTGGCCAGGGTTGGTGAACCATGCTTCTAAATTGGTGTGTTTTTAAAGCTTCAGAGTACTTTCTCCCAAGCACGTGGCATTATTTGGTCCTTGTTAAGTAGTTAAACAATTGCCCTCTTCAGAAGCAGGTGAGTTAAAAATTCATTTAGAATGAGCTGACTGTCAAGAGTTTAAGAGCCCCCAATGCTATTCAGCAGCAAACCAGAGGTCAAAAGAGGTGAATGATTTAACACCTAGCCCTCCTGCAGAGCAAGGATTAATCTAGTGTTCCCATTTCTGGGTTCCTGAAGGTTTCCTCAAACCTGCTGCTGAGGCACACCCATTTTCCTAACAGGATACATTTGCTAGAGCATGCCAGGCTCTGTCTAGATACTTTCATCCATTAATTCTCATTCATTCTTCAATGGGAAAAAAGTGTGGAGCGAATGTACACTGAAGATAGTACAAAGATTAAGAAAACCGGGCGCCTGCCCTTAAGAGAGTTATTCAGCTCATCCTTAAATCAGTTTCTTGCAGAGCCCTTCAGATCTGAGGTCCCTACCCAAGCAACTTTTCATCTCTGCTGGGAGAGGTAGTAGATAGCAGAACAGAATGGTTTGGAAGGTCCGAATCGGCTCTGCCATTTACCAGCTGTGCAAGAGGCTTCACGTCTCTAAACCTCAAGTTTCCTCATCTGGAAAGTGTTGATAACAATGACACCTACTTCACAAGGCTGTTATAGGCTGAGATTGCCAACAATACTTGGGTGCTCGCTTTGGCAGCACAGATGGGAACAATATTTAGACCTAAGAGGTACAGTAGCTCCTAGGTATTTTTGGTTTTGACAGAATAGAATTGTTGACGGAAAAGAAGGGCAGGAGAGAGATTAGCAAGAGAAACGACAGCGACGAGGTCCTCAGAGTTCCAGGAGGTTCCGCGGCCTCACCCCTGGCCTCCCCCTCTGAAAGGTCCGCAGGGACGGGGCCAGAACCCCCCAAACCTCGGAGCAGTGGAGAGATGAAAGGCCCCAGCCAGGATTTGGAAAGCTGAGGAACCCATGAGGCCCCGACTGTAGCCCAAACCCTGCTGGGCCTCTCCAGTTCCGAAACTCACCATGGCTGCGGCAGTGGCGGCTCCGGGCCTCGGACGTGGCAGCTCCCGGCGGCGCCGTCCAACAGCTCACTTCCGGCGCCGCGCAAGCAATCCGTCGGGCCGTAGCGCAGGGGCCTCCGGGCGGCCGCTTGCTCCGCAATCACAAAAGTTCCGCGCTTTCCCGAGGCCGCGCCACGCCCTCTCTACTAAGCCCAGCCCTCAACCTTGCGGAAACGCGTAACCCAAGGGGTGGGGTTCTGGTTGCCAAGGCGACCTTAAGGGGGCGGGGGTTGGAATCTGACGTTCTGGTGAGTCTTCTTTCCTGACCAACCTTACCCTTTTCCGGAGATGCACGAATGAAGGAAAGGATTAGTAACTACGGCTTCGGGCGGCGACCGTAGCTCAGTGGACTGGGTGCGGGCCACATACAACCATGACGGCGGGTTCGAACCCGGCCCGGGTCAGCTAAACAACAATGACAACTGCAACAAAAAAATAGCTGGGCGTTGTGGTGGGCACCTGTAATCCCAGCTACTTGGGAGGCTGAGGCAAAAGAATCGCTTAAGCCCAGGAGTTGGAGGTTGCTGTGAGCTATGAAACCATAGCACTGTACCGAGGGCGACATAGTGAGACTCTGTCTCAAAGAAAAAGCAAACAAACAACAACAAAAAAACCCCTACAGCTTCACATGCCTGTCTGTGGTTGTGGGTGGACCGGCTTTCTGATAAACCTTGTAGGATGCTTGGGGAGATGCTGGGTGGTGGTGACTAGACTAGTCTTATTTTTTTTATTTTTTTATTTTTTTGAGACAGCGCCTCAAGCTGTCACCCTGGATAGAGTGCCGTGGCATCACAGCTCACAGCAACCTCCAACTCCTGGGCTCAAGTGAGTCTCTTGCCTCCGCCTCCCAAGTAGCTGGGACTACAGGCGCCCGCCACAACGCCCGGCCATTTTTTGGTTGCAGCCGTCATTGTTGTTTGGTGGGCCTGGGTTGGATTCGAACTCGCCAGCTCAGGTATACGTGGCTGGCGCCTTAGCCCGTTGAGCCACAGGCGCCAAGCCTCAAAATTCATTTTCATTTTTTATTTTTTTGAGACAGAGTCTCACTATGTCACCCTCAGTAGAGTGCCATAGCGTCACAGCTCAGAGCAACCTCCAATTCTTGGGCTTAAGGGATTCTCTTGCCTCAGCCTCCCAAGTAGCTGG